>JAKSZP010006981.1:0-83053 GCA_022478985.1 Massospora cicadina
AGTTGCATCAGGGCCCCGCTTTTTGAGTTGTTAAAAATGACCGCTTCTTTCAATTAAATGGAATGATGCCATACTCTTTCAATGTGTTGTGAACTGCATTAGCAAGTGCACCCATTTTGCAATATCCCAAACTTTGACAAACAGTTCATAGTACAAATGAACGCATCCCTCTCCGCTATAGGTGCAGTATTATCCCAGAATGACGATGATGGCGTGAAGCATCCTGACGCATTTTGTAGTCAAAGTTTAAACTGTCATAAATGAAACTACACCGTGACTGAGAGGGGGCGTTTAGCGGTGATCTACGCTTAAAAACAGTTTTAGGTATATCTACATGGAGTAAGATTCCAAGTAGTGACAGAACATGCCTCCTTTTGATGGCTGCAGAATCTGCGTGAACCAGAAGGACAGCTCTCACATTGGGCCCTAAAGCTCCAAGCGTACGATTTTGAGATTTTACACCATCTGAGAGCACAACATCAAAATGTAAATTGTCTTTCCTGGCTACCAACGGTCGCTATCACAGCGTATTTAGCTGATATAATGTATGAGAAGATGGTGGCGAACAGATACTAGGATGAGCCGCCACAGGTGATCAAGGTATTAGATGGGCTCAGGAAGGATACTTTCCTATGCAAAGGGGAACTATATAAGCGGATTGGAGACTCGACGCCGAGTTTCCCTAACCCTTCAGCTGGACCCACAATTATTATGGATGCTCATCAGGCTGTAGGACATGGAGGCTTGCAGAAAACGCTGTATTTTTCGCAACCCAGTTACTACTGAGAGAGCATGCATTATGACGTATTGGAAACAGTTAGATGTTGCCATTAGTGCCAAGTGGAGAAGCCATTCCACAAGAAGACGACATCCCAGCTTGTTAAGCCCCAGTTCGCCAGGCACACCGTTTCCATTGATGTATTGGGACTTCTGCCAACTAGCGCCAATCAATCCAAGTATATAATCACCATTGATCATTTGACTCGATGGGTGGAGGCCAGGGCCATTAATGACTTTGCGCGGTCACTACTGCCAAGTTTATTATGGAGTGTGTTATACAATGACATGGCTGCCCGCAGTTCATTATAATGGACTTTGGAACCAATTTCACTTCACACATCCTGCCAAAGTTAAACAAGTTGATGGCGATCCATGGGGTTTTGACCACCCCCTATCATCCGGAATCAAATGGGATGGTGGAGTGGGTCATCGGAACCCTACTAAACATAATCCTTAAATTGGTAAAAGATTGACCCTTTGAATGGAGTGCCCTCCTCCCTACAGCTGTGTTCGCATATAATATAGCTATCATTTGTCCACTGGTAAAAGCCCTTAGACAACTGCTGTATGGTTGACATCTGGATCTGGCCGCCTTGCTTTATCGTGTGTAGAGGACACTGGTGGTGTGGACCCTCAGCAATATTTGAAGACTCTTACAAATACATTGATCAAGCTGCAAATGGAAGCCTACTCTACCAGTTTGGCCAAGAAGATTTGCAATCAGGACGCAAATCTGAAGAGATGAAGTGGACTTCCGCTATTTGATGTAAGGGACCATCTTTAAGTCCACGAACAGCACGGGTTTGGGCGGAAAAACAAGCTCTCCAGCATCTAGGTTGGGCTGTTTGAGTAAATGAGAAGACCGGCATGGATGTCTACACCACCAAGGAACCCGTGGGGGTTGGATCATCAACTGAGTTCACGCAAAGTTCATTCAAACATACAAACAGAAAAGCTTATCATCCAGTCAATGGGGGGTAATGTTGGGAAGTTGATATGACTGGATGTTATGCTAACCATACTGGCGGATTGGAGGGGGAATCTAGATGATTCTCGAGATTGATGAAAAGAGTTATATGAATAATAATCAATTAAAATGTCGACCGATTGGCAAAAAGGGGGAAATTACGCCGAGATTCAATATAAATGAGAGTTTCTAGTAAAAGGAAAAATGAATAGAAGACTACCAAGCCAAGGATGCATCTGGCTTGGGGAACCAAGATATAAAGAGTCACATGGAGGATTGAGGGGGGTCTTCTTTCTGTGATTAGGTTGTTGCAGATAGGTCTGCAAATTAGTAAAAATAACTAAGGTCAAAATAAGGGGCGATAGCTCCATGTATAGTTTATTAAAGCTTTAATTAAAACTGGCGATCTTCTTATTGTCTTATTTGGTTGCTCAGTGGCTAATACCCTGTGCAAACTGATTCAGCAGAATCAAGACTCTACGCCGAGAATTAACATAGTGCACTGTCTCAAATTGCTTCACAAGAACCAGCGCGTTACCCAAGCCTCTAATGAGGCTGCTCCAATCATTTCAAACCCCATTTAGGGACAAATTTACCCCAGGTGAGGGTAGCATAGCCTCATTCCTCTTTGTTTATGAGGCTTTTATGGAAGGGACAACTGATCCTCAAAAAAAGAAAGCATATTCTCCCCTGCCTCAGCCCCTCTGCCCAAGAGGTGACGATAACTTATATGGCCACCCTTAGAACTTGGGCAGAGATAAAAATGCGCTCATTGAGGAATTCAGATCCACGAAGAGCTTGCATAGGCAAAATAGGCGTTTAGGTGCCTACGTCTACTTGAGGGGGAATCAGTTGAAACCTTTGTTGATCGCTTCTGCAGGAAGCCCAGCCACTGTTGCTCGCCAAAATGCTATCTCTTGACGATGCTGTTGCTGTCATCCTAACTGGTTTAGATTCTTAACCATTTTGCATGGCATATCATCTTTGTAAATCTTCATTTTTGGAATTTCTGTGACATAAAAGAGGTCCTATTAGAGGTTATAGATATCCATAACGCTGAGACTATTCAAGGGGCTAAGTTAAACTTTTGAGTTTTATATTGAGGAATTTCCAAAGATATCTCACCAGAGGGAGACCATAACGACTTTCCCAAAGCCTGTTCCTACAGTGCGACTCATAACATATATTCCCTTTTCCCATGAGTATAGCACAGGTGCCCCATCAATCGCGCCCAAAGGGCGCTCTAAACATTTGGTTGACACTGTGTCTTGGGTCACGCCCTCGCCTGAGAGGCTTCCTGCCGCAGCTCAGTTGTCATGCCTCGCTGATATGCAATCTGTATCCACATGGTCATCTGCAGCTTAAGCCCTGCCTCTATGGGGAAACCCCAAGCCAGTTAACAAAAAGCTTCCGCGAAAAGCCGTTAAAGCTAAAACACCTGCTCTTACGATCAAAGTTGTAGCAAAAGGTCCACAAGTCATCACATGCCCTAAATAAGGGCCAGTAAACTGAGGATGTCTAATAACGAACAAAACAATGCCCAAAGTCACCATCTCAACTAATGACTCAATGAGGTGCATAGACAACGCCACTGACGACAACTCTGAAGGGGGTTGTGAGAACGTCAGTTATTATGCTCTAGGAGCACTCGCTGAAGTGGAATTCCTGATTAATAATGTGCTGCTGGAGCAGGTGAGGCCATCTTAACTGAGGAAACGTACCTCAGTCAAGTTAAAGGAATTCACGCAATTATTGACACCGCCAGTGTGCTGATCAACTCCTGGCTGGCTTGAACCGACCTCTTCAGCAAGTCCATACCATGAAATCAAACCTGGAAAATTAACTAAGACTTCTTGTAAACTATTCTCTACTTTCCAACTCAAGGAGGTCTTGGCTCTGTTTCCTAACTTTGGTGGAACCCTCACCAAGGTGAAAGTGGCATTCAAAAAATTCCAGGTGATGGCCATCCTGGATACTGGCTCCCCAGTTAACGTAATCTCCTTTAAGCCAGTAAAAAAGGTAAATCTGGCGCCTGACTTGGAGTATAATCAAGAGTCTAGAATTGTGGGCCCAAACAACACCCATGCCATTGGGCATATTCTTCACTTCCCCTTTGAATTGGGAAGCTTATCTTATTGACCCCTGAAGTGGCCTTGGACTACGACGCCTATGAAGATACTAATAGGTACCCACTTTATGATTGAGTACTAGGGAATAATTAATATGAAGCAAAGTTTCCTCTTGTTACTAAACTATGAAGCCCCTCTAGTCTTTTTTAACACTAGTAGTGCCCAACCCAAAAGGGGGAGCCGCCACGCACCTTTATTTGAAAATGGGCCAAACAAAGGGATTATTAGAAATAAAAAATTCCTAATAGGGCACCTCAACTAACAGCCTAGGATGCCATATCAGAAGGTGAGGAAGCTTTGGGGAAACTTTTGTCTTGCGCCCACTTTATCTGGTGGACCATGGAAACAACATTGGGGTAGGAACATCAGCGACTTGAGGCATAAGGAGGTATAATTGTGGGTTTTCTTCGTTGATGAGGCCGGCAGTGTCCATTGCCTCAACGTATTGATCAAGTTGATGCTCAAAGTCCCTTTTGTATTATCCAATAAAAATCTTAGCAAGGATGACTACAATGAATACCCCTTTTTTGCTTTGCCTTTAAATTATACCACCTCTGTGCGAATTACACAAAAATAGCCCAATTTGATGTATGCTAAAGACAGTATCCTTTTTATGTTGCAGATGAGGTTTGTTAAGCCCGGTGAACAAAGAGTGGTTGAAACAAAGATCACTTTCCAAATCCCACACCACTGCTTGTTGCACCTCATAAGTCAAGAGGGCGTTAGCCCCTTGGAGCCTTGGATATTGCCTGCTATACTAGACCCGTCCAACCAGAGACCTATCACTATCCTGTTAGTAAAAACTCACCGGCAAGGATATGTTTATAAAAAACACCAAAGATTGGAAGAGGCTTATTGGTCCCTATAGAGGACATTGAACGTATCCACTTCATTGGCTCTAGGATGGATTTGGGCTTGCAAACGGATAACCTGTTATGTACTTTCCCCAATGTCCATATTTCGGATGAACTGACCCCAGATGAGATGGAAAAGGTCCATAATTTATTGGAAGGATATACCGACATATTCTCCAAGTCAGATAACAACTATGGCCATATGAAGGACTGGAGCCACTCCATTGATGTGGGTGATGCCCATCCCATCTGGTCCAAACCTTATTGCAAACCAAAGGTGGAAGAGCAGCAAATGAGGACTGAGCAAAATTAGCGACTAGACGCTGGGCTATTGGTACCCTCACAAAACCCTTGGTCTTCCCCCCTCTTGCTTATCAAAAAGAAAAACGGATGTTGTTGGATAGTCATGGACTACCAAAAGCTAAATATCCTCACAAAAAAGGATAGCTATCCTATCCCCCGCATTGACTACGCCCTGACCCAACTCTCTGACTCTAAATTATTCTCCGTCATGGACTTGGCTAGAGGCTATTGTCAAATGAAACTTTCTCCCCAAGACAAAGAGAAATGCGCTCTCATTTGCTGTGGAGGTCTTTTCCAATCCACCTGACTTCCTCAAGGGTTGTGCAATATGCCCGCAATTTTCCAGTGAGCCATGGGCCATGTCTTGCAGGATTGAAGTTAAGTTGCATCATTGTCTATCACAATGACATCATAGTGTTTTTCTAAAGACCTTCACCAATAATCTCCCTCATTTAAAAGAAGACTTTTAACGCCTGCGGACTTTGAACATCAAGTTGAAACCGTCAAAATGCACCTTCTTCCAAAAGTAGCTAATTTTATTTGATCAAGCTATTATATAAGAAGGAATCCAACCCTTAAAGGACAAGGTTGAAGCCATATCAAAAATTCCTCACCCTAAGAATCTACGTGATATTTAGGTATTTTAAGGCATGATGAGGTATTACCATCAATTTCTTCCATGGTTCACTCAACTCAGCGAGCCCCTTGTCCATCTGTTGACAAAGAACACTCCTTTCCATTGTCACTGAACAAAATGCTGATTTTTAAATGCTGAAAAACTGCTACAACAACGTCCTATCCTACAGCACCCAGATTACAATAAACCTTTTATAACGTTTACCAAAGCCTTGGACTATGTCATTGGTTACTTTACCCAATTGGATGAAAACGGTGTAGATCATCCTGTATCCTATTTCAGTAAGATTCCGTCAAAAGCGGAACGCAACTACAGCGTCACAGATAAGTAGTGCCTTGCTGTTTTGTTAGCTGTAAAGCACTACCGCCCTTTATTGTATGGCACTACCTTCACTGTGGTTAGCGACCATGCTACTTTAAATGGTTACAGAACATGAATGATCCTACTGGGCAGTTAGCGCGCTGGGCTCTAACGCTCTAGCATTATGACATGAAGGTTGAACATTGTGCAGGTACCCGCCACATGAATGTTGATGGGTTAACTCAGATGTACATCCTGCACATGGATAATAGTGAGGCGGAGAGGTTATATGCCCCCTTAATGACCCCAGATGACTGGGATGATGAGGATGAACTAGTTCAGAAAATGTTAGCCCAGAACTTCTGTAACACCAAAGTGGTGATCGGGAAGTTGTATAAGCAGGTGGGGCAAAATGGCTGCCTTATCTTAGGCCCTCGGAACATGTACCTTCTATCCTTGAAGCTCACTCTACCCTAGGTCATGGGGGAGCTAAGAAAATCTTTGAGTGAATTAGGAAGCGTTTATATTGGGAATGAATCAAGGAAACTATTGTTGAAGTCTTGGTTGCCTGCCTCACGTGTAAGAAGCAATCCAGTTTCAAGACTAGATACCAATATCTCTCAACTACTCCTCAACAACCGTTCCACACCATCAGCCTAGATGTAATAGGTCCCCTTCCGCAGAATAATGGTGGGAACAAATATATCCTAGTAGGCATCAACCACTTTACTAAGTGGGTTAAAGCCTTGGCTCTTTTTGCCCAAACCTCCTAGGCCACCGCAACATTCCTACATCAAATATATTTTCACTCACCAAGCTGCCCCCAAGTATTATTCTGCGACAATGGTAAGAACTTCACCTCCAGAGTAGTCAAATTCTGGCTACCTCCATGGGAGCCCAACAACTTTTCTTGGCTTCATATAATCCTTTTACCAATGGACCGTGGAGAGAGCACGTGGAACCTTGGTTTCAATCCTGCGAAAAATGGTCTCTTCTGATCCACTTCACTGGGACCAACTACTCCCCAGTTCTCTTATGGCCTACCGGATTAGTTACCACCAGATCCTGAAAATGTCCCCATTATGTGTTCTGTATGGGCGAGAACCAGGGATACCCGCCCTTTTAGCTAAAGTTGTTTTCTCCTCTAAAGTTGAGGAACTTAAAAAAGCCATGAGAAGATTAGCTCAATGTATCATTCCGCTTCAATCTGAGGCTATGACAAACTTAGCTAAAACGGTCATCAAAGAAGGACAAGCTGCCAATAGCTTCAGGCTCCCCTACATTTATTAAAAGTGTCTGACCTGGTCCTTTTTTACCATAGCTACATTACTCCTAGAAGCAGTAATCTTTGATCTATTTAAGAGGGTCACTTCACTGTCACTTACATGAGAGGGGATGAGTATTCTAAAGAATCTTTGGCTACAAGTATTACCATAAACAGAGCACATGGACGATTATTGTGCCCCGTTTCTTCCTCCAATATTCTTTATTTTATTTATTATGGGGAAGCCCGACCATGGGACGGACACTTCCAAATATGACTCAGAGACAAAACTTGGTACCAGGGAGGGCACCCCAGAGAAGCAATGCTATCTCTTGTTGCCAGCGGGAACGCCACTTATGGGGAGGGGGAGGGAACGTGTGAAGGGGCCGTAGCCACAATTGAACATGTGTGGAGGAAGGGGTCTGATTTGATGAACCAGACTGGGAACCAGGAGGAGACTAGCTGTCGGCGACGCGGTGGGAGGTATCCAAACATCCACGCCTGAAAGTGATCCACCAACTGAGATCAGAATCTGTGGACAGCTTCTGGGAGGGTGGGGGTGGAGCCTGCGATGGCATATAAGACAATCGTGTGGATGGTCCGCATGGCGATTGCAACCACCAAAGCTCAGAGGGAGGGTGGAAGGGAGGAGGCCATTGATAGAGCAAACATATCTCTTGACAGACTGAAGGGATGCGTTTGATCCTGGCCCATCAGATGTTGAACTTCGCGCCATATCACTTTAGAGGTAGGGCACTTCTCCAGGCGATGAAACAGCGTTCCATACTGGCCACACACGACACAGGATGAGTGCAAAGCATTAGAGCGCTCAGCTGTATGATACACCCGCTTCAGGCAGCGCCACACATGGGAGCGGACTTGAGGTTGCAACAGGGGATGGTGTACATATTTCCAGATATTTTTTTGGGTCTCAATGGAGTAAGGGATGTCCATTATGTCCAGGTAGTCCACCCTGGATAGGAAATGGGGCCGTGTGGGGATCACGCCATCTTGGATGGGTAGCCCCTGTACCTCTTGTGTGAACTGAGGAGAGGGGCGGCCTCTCTGGGCTGTGTGTCCGCTAATACGAATTTTCCACTCAGCGCTCCGCATGGAGAGGAGGATTCGTTTGTAGTGGGTTTTAGTCCCGTGAGGGCCTGTGGCCAATGTGTGTGATGCGAGGTATTTCATCAGGGAGTGAGGGTTCGATGGGTTGTTGAGACCCAAGGCTCAGGAGAAGTTGGAGCGGGCCGCGCGGGACCAGTGTTGGGAGGGGAGTGTAAGGGCGGTGATGGCCGCTATCCAGGTACCCAAGATCTTGGCAGCATGGGCTGTGAAGTCGAGCAGACCCATGCCATCATGATGATGAGGGCCAAACATGACCTCTAGCTGTACTGGTGGAGGGCGGCCTGACCAAAGCCATCCTTGCAGCAGGGCATACAAGGACTTGAAGAAGCTTGAGGAGAAGGGGATATAGTGGGCTCCAAACCAGACTTTGGAGAGGAGCATAAAGTTGGCTAAAAAAACCCTGCCAGTAAGGGAAGTAGGGTGGGCTCTGAGAGGCGATTCTCGTCGTCACGTTGTCCAGAATATGGCACTCCATTACTGCTGACGCGTATCCTCCTGCCTCCATCCACACGCCCAGATGGCGTACCGGTCCTATGGTAGGGCGTGGCATGAAGGGGAGCACCAGTGGGGCGGTGTGTGTTGAGCTGGTAAGGCGAGGACGTGGGCGAGCAGATGGCCCGAGTTGAGAACTAATTGCTGGGGCCCAGCAGTTCTGAAACTGACCAAGGAGGATGATTTCAGTTTTGGAAGCGTTCAGTGCCGCATCACTTACCTGGGAATACTCCTGGATGAGAGCTTCAAGCGCGCGTGCATCTTGATTATTAGACACACCAACCACACAATCATCTGCGAATGCATTATCTTGACTAGGGCTTGGCCTGGCACATGGACCTCAGTGAGTTGGGCATTCACATTTCGCAGTAGTGGATCAAGGCTGAAGTTGTATAAGAGTGTGATGAGGGGGTCCCCTTGTCACAAGCCCCTTTGAGGGCGGACTACTTCCGTTAGGAAGCCAGGGCCACATACTGCCATTGTTGCAAATTCCGTGAGCAGCATCACCCAGTTGATGAAGCGAGGGGGTAAGTGGAATTGATGGAGGCAGGCCCTGAGGTATTCCCAGTTTACTCTATCATAGGCCTTCTGTTGGTCCAAGAATACCAGTGCCCCAGAGGCTGTGGACTGACATGCATTAGCCACAGAGTGTACGTTATCCCAAATTGACCTTCTGGGTATGAAACTAAATTGTTCCAGGGAGATGGTGGCAGATGCTACAGTCCCTAAACGGTTAGCCTTGATTTTTGTTAAAATCTTAGTGTCTGTGTTTGTTAAAGAAATGGGGCGCCAGTTGGCTAAGTCTAGCTTATCCCCTTTCTTGAAGAGTGTGACGCTAAAGGCCTCATGTCCTCCTGGTAGGAGGCGCGTTTCCAACAGGCTTTGGTTAAGTGAGGTGAGCAGCAATGGGGATATATATTTGAATTACTTTTTATAGAATTCATATGGAATGCCATCTGGGCCTGGGCATTTTCAGTTTGGTTCACTGCAAATGGCTGTCCATAATTCGTTCGGAGTAATCAAATTCATTATTTCTGGGTATAAGGAAAATGGTGTGGATGTGGGCTCGGTTGAGAAATTCTGCCACTTTGGCCAGCTGAATTGGATTGGATTGGTACAACTCGGAGTAATACTTTTGTGTTTTGATTGCCACTTCAGCTGGTGTATCCGCAATGGAATCATCCAATCTTTGCACCTGTGTGCAGGCCACACTCTGGCATGGTGCGAAATTTTTTAAAGAAATGTGCGGTGCACTTGTCATCTTTTGCGATGCATTTGGCCCTGTACTGAACACAAACCCGATGTTTGTGTTGCCTTTCAAGTGCGTTGAGGTGGGCAGCTGCCTCCACCCACTTCAAGCCCCATGCAGAGCTGTATCCTGTAGCTGGGATATTGGACTCCAGGTGTGCCAACTCTTCCAGAGCGCGCAAAATGACCGCCAATGTGGCTTGTGAGCGTCTGGAGGAGCGATGGCGAGAGTGGCAGATGGTGTCATCTTTGAAAGTTGCCCATATGGAAATGGGGTCCGCGCAAAACAGTGCAACAAACTCTTTTGCCAAAGTTGCTGATTCCACCCATGTGGAAAATCCTGGCGATGCGAGCTCGGAGGAGTGGATTTTGCACCAATGTGGGGCCTTAGCAGCTGTGACAGGTAGGTGGTAGGTTATTGAGACCAGTCGATGGTCAGAGAATTCCATTTTTGTTGTTTTGAAGTGGGAGATGTGGGGTTGGAATTTGCCGGCGTTAGGATAAGGTTGATGCGGGTCATGGACCTTAATTGGCCATTGTGGACATGGGGATGCATCATGTTTTCGAGCAGCTGGGCATGTCATGGCAGCGCATCCATTAACCTGAGGGTGGCCTTTAGAACACGCAGTTCTATATGACCCTGGGGGGCATGGGGTGAGGGAGGCCACCAGTCCATTGGTGTGTTTAGCCAACAGTTCATGTCGCCGACTACAAAAGGGTCTGGGGGTTGTGGGAGGGATTTGACCAATGAGAAAAATATCCGACGCTCGCATGCACTGTTTGGGACATAGATGTTGACGATTGTGTGCACTACGTCAGCCCATGAGAAAGTGACAATGAGAACTTGGCCATTTTAGAATGTTTCTGATAATAAAAATTTGAAGAGATTGTTTCCCCAAACTAGCACCCCACAGTGCTCTGACCAAAAGGATAGGGATGGGAGGAGCATTGTTTTCCAAGCTTCCTCAGAACCTCATAGACAGTGGTACTCCTGGATGCCCAGGATATCCACGGGTAAATTTTGTTGTGAAAAACTCAGTTTCCTAGCCTGGGATGGGGAGGCCTTGAGTCCGGCAATATTCAACATACCTAAAGTGAAGGTTTCCCCCATCACACCTTAGGTGCAAGGGGGTGGGCACCTGGGCCCACCAGCCTCTTCTAGATCCCCACGGGCCTTCACAGCAGTGCAGGTGTTAGCAGCAATGCTATTGGGATTTTTGTCAATTTTCGCGGAAAGAGTTGCATTGGCTTTAGCCTTTGCTTTTTGTTTTTCTGACGTTGGACGAATTTTTTGTGGTGCAGATGAGTTCGGTGCACCTTTGAGTAGGTCAAAAAAATTTCAGTTGGGATGGGTCCCAAGTCAGTTTTGACTGGAGCTTGGGTGCAACGATTGAGTGAGATCGAGTCCCCCAAGGATCCTTGGATTGAGTAGCCCACTCGGCATGGGCTTTCCAATCTGATTGGTTGATAGATTCCCAAGTTGCTTCTGCCGCGAAGGTTTCAACATCCTTCTGGTGTTGGGAGTGTGGGATACCAGTGGTGGCTTTGGCCGCTTCCTTGGCCGCGGCCCTGTGGGCCTGCTTGGCCTTCTTCCGCTCTTGTGGGGAGATAGGCTTTACCAGTAGGTAGCAGCCTTATGCTCCCCACGGGAAGGCCTCCTTGGTGCTTGCAGTTGGTTCGTAGTGCGCCTCTCCACTGACCATGGCCGCTGAGGGGTGCTCTTGGAATGTGACGCCTTCCTTGGTGGGGCATGCATGTGCCTTATGGCCGAATGCATCACAGTGGGTGCAAATGGGGGCGCGCTGTCCACGGTTACCCAGAATGGGTGGGTGGTATGCCCTGCGATATCAATAAAAGTGGAGTGCGGGATATGGCTTAGGTCCTTCACAATCTCCTCTGTTGGGGTCAGGACTGCGATGGCTTTGCTGGTGCACAGGTATGGCATCAGTGTGAAGCATTGCATTTTGAAAGATTGTATTTCACCATATATGGCGAGACCCTCTTTCAGGTGTTGTTCCAAAATGTCACATTTTACCATAGTAGGCAAAAAGTCAAATGTGAGGAAAATTTGGTTTGATTTTGTCCATCTGGTGCATTTGGTTTTAATGACCCGTTGCCCTTGGGGAGGTCGACCACTAAGCGCACCACTGCAGCCTTGTCTGCTGCTTTTTTGCTTTTGAAACCTAGGTCCAGCCAACCGCGTGACATGGAGTGAGGTGCAACATACACCGCGGTTGGGAAAATTGTGTGCACATCGTCACAAAATTTTTCCCATAAGGCCATTTGTTGGATGTCCAGAAACATGCGGACTCCGAATTCCACCAATGAAAGTAGCTGGGAATGTGGTGTGTTGATGTACTGGTTGCATCGTGCTTGCCATATGAGTATCTCTGGGGAAATAGTGACTGCCAGTTTTTTAAAATTTTTGTCTATTCCACCAGTTTCTCTGGGGCGTTTTTGAACGTTGGAGGCTGTGGGCCTTCCACCTGCTCCTCTTACCTTACTTGCCCAACTGCTCCCTGACATGGGCGCAGACTAATCTCCTCTGTGAGATTATCAAACTAGATTCAGACTTGAATTGAATAGGTTGCAAAAGTGATTACAACGAGAAAGAAAAGCTTCCTCCAATATCCTTGAAGGGGTGATGTCAGACAATTGTCTGTCCGCTTAAAGGAAAAAAATGTTTGGGGTGCAAATAATCCCTATGAAGGGGGTGTTACCCACGCACAAGCTCTAATTTAGTGCTTGTCAGACAATTACCTGTCCATGTTAAAAATGATAATGTTTTGACTTTTAATACAGATAAAATTGGCCAAAAGACCCTGGTCAATTTCTTATGGAATCTCTCTATTTGAGGTAACACTTTTACTAATGCGTCTCAGGAAAATAGTACAATTTTTGGTAAGCAGATTGCACTGAATATACGCTTAAATCAGGGGAGTCCATTGGAGGTTCCTCCCTGGCCCACTTCTAAAATAATGCAAGCACCTATGCCACGAACACCCTTTTTATAGCCTTGGAGGGGGTCTCATAAGGCGCAACTATTTTCTTTCAAGGTGATTGGCTCAAATATATAAAATCTTTATCTCAAGACATGACATGCCTAATCTCAACCATCAATTGGCCATTCTAATAAAGCAAGCTGAGATTTGAGAGCTCCAATAGGTGGAACGCCCATATTTCCTATTTAGGCTCAAATCTAATAATGAATTTGATGCCTATCACACTTTAAGCTATGAGTCAATTTAAAATAATATGCATTGAGATTGGAAGAGAGTTCGCTTTTAATCCCCTTGTCATCATTTATTAAAAAAATTATAAAACCCCAACTTTGCATTACAACTTATATGTGGTATTATTTATCTTTGGTGAAAAACCCCTATTTTTATTTCGGCAGTTGAGATAATACTTCTCCTGCATTATTGTTGAAATTTGGGGCAAATTAGCACCAGAGAGCTTACATCCCACCCTGATTCCAACAGGTTTTTTGTCAAATTTTCCTGCAGTTCTGTTGAAATATCAAAGTATATTTGATACCACGAATGTGGACCGCCTTCCACCACATATGGAATTTGACTTGTATTTTTGTTAATGGTGCTGGCGGTGAACATATACCGCCCACGGTACCTGCACACAGCGGAGGAGGAGGCTGCCCTCAATTCATAGATAAATAGCATGCTCATGAGGGGTTGGTTGTTCAAAGAGACATCCCCTGTTGCCTCTCCCATTATCTTTGCCAAGAAGGAAGATGGTTTCCTTCATCCCTTTGTGGATTACGGCCGCCTTGATATCATGGTTCACAATACCTACCAACTGCCTTTGTAACAGACAATTGGCCAAGCAATTGCCAAGTCGCGCGTGTTCTCAAAGCTTGACCTGGTTAATGCCTTTCATCAAATTTGGGTGATGGAAGGTCAGGAATGGCTTACCACTATCCAAAAAAATGAGGCTTATTATAATTTTGAGTGATTCCTTATGGACTTAAGAATGCGTCTGCAACATTGCAAAGATGATTGATAATGTGCTGGACGATCTCTAGTTCACATGCGCGGTTGCATATATTAATGATATATTTGTACACTCTCATACTTCTAAACAACATGCAAAGGACTTAGAGTCAGTAGTGGCTGCCTTGCATAAGGCAGGACTTTTTGTCAAGCCATCAAATGTGAGATTTATATTAAAGAATTAATCTTTTTGGGCAACCAAGTCCTGAAAGATGGCTACGCTATCCCACCCAGCAAATTTGATGCCATCCACAAGTGTCCTACTCCAATGAAACAGAAACAGAAAATTAAGAAGCTTCTTGGGCACCATCATATTCCTGAAAAGTTCTATCCCACCCTATCCCAGTTAGCTGCCCCACTTCATCCACTCATGAGCAAGAACGTCCCCTTTTTCTAGACGCCTGAGTACCATCATGCATTTGATTCAATTAAGGAGGTGTTTTTCTTGCCCCCCATCCTTAAGCATGATAACCCCCTAAATCCTATATTGTAGCATGCAATGCATCTTTCTTTGTGGTTGGGGCTGTCTTGCTTCAAGAGCACAAAGTATTGGAACACCCAGTCGCTTATTTCTCCCACAAGTTCTCTTCCACTGAGCAATCCTGGGCCATCCACGACAATGAGCTGGCAGCTGTGGCGTGGGCCTAGACCCACTGGCGGTATCTCTTGCAGTGTGCTCAGCATGAGTTGACTGTGAAAACAGACCACCAAGCTCCCCTTTATTTCCAAAAGCCACAGAAGTTGCCACACCGCCAGGCCTGTACTTAACATTATTTGTGCAGTTTTAACTTAAAATATTCTTTTTTGAAATGAACGTTAGATTCCTCCCATTTTCTCTTAGATGCAACCCCGAACATTGTCCAGCTGACTCAGATGAGGTGGATCTCATCACGGTTATTCCCCCCAATCTGACCTTGGCCCTTGTTCCATCTACAGTTTCAGCAGCAGATTTAGCTCCAGACGCGCCTTTGATTTTTTGGTACTAAGCTTCTCAGACAGCCTGCATGGAAGCGGTGAAACTTTTTTAGCAGTTGTCCCTCCCTTCCTCCAAGATTTACCTCTATTCTCTGACCAAAGGCTTATCCAATTTTTGGTTGAGGGTGTGGGTTACTCCCTTTCTACAAGCTGAAGTGATACAGGCTCATCGCAATCATTCTGCAGTTGGCCACCTATGTAATAAGAAGTGCATTGATTTAATCAAGCGTACCACAATTGGCCAGGCTTGTCAAAGGATGTCCCAGCTTGTATTGCGAACTGTGTAACTTATGCATGAGCCAAATCAGACCGGTCTGGTAGGAACAATCTATTACATCCCCGGCAGCAGGCAGAGGGTCCATGGACATTGGTTTCCGTGGATTTTATTGTTGAGCTCCCAAGCTCCTAGGAGCTTACTGCTGTTATGGTGGTTGTATACCGCTTCAGTAAATTTTCCCTATTTATCCCATGCTCCTCCGCCATTACTTCTGAAGAAATGGCATGTCTCTTCATGCGTCATGTATTTTTGATGTTTGGACTCCCTCAGGGGTTTTCAGCAACCGTGGGCCTCAATTAATGGCCCAGTTTTGGAATGAGCTCTTGGCAACTTTAAAGATCATACCTTGTTGTTCTACTGTGTACCATCCACAGTCAGATGGCCAAACTGAGCAGGTCAACCAGATCCTAGAACAGTACATACAGTGCTATTCTGCAGCTGCTCAGGATACCTGGGCGGAAGACCTTCCCCTCACGCAGTTCATAAATACCAATGGAAACATGCATCCATGGGTTTCTACCCATATGAGGCTTCCTTGGGGTATAACCCTTCATTCTCAGTTGACCTATGCTTTCGCCCAGAGATACCAGCTGCAGTCAAACATGCTCAGCGCATTTGCGACACGCAGTCCTTAGTTCAGGAGCACTTAACTAAGGCAATAATCAATTTTAAGTGGTTCGCAGATTGGAAGCAGCTCCTGGCACACAAGATAAAGGTAGGCTCCCACATCATACTCAGCACATGGCACTTGTGCATACAGGTGCAATCACATAAGTTCGCCAGCAAGCACTCAGGTCCTCACCTGGTGGAAGAGGTCTTAGGAAATGGAGCCTTTCATTTAAAATTGTAACCCTTTGAAAGCAACACACAGTCCTCCATGTGTCTCTGTTATCCCCTTTTAAGGGGTAAACCCCTCAGACCCTAAGCCCATCATGATTGAGGGGGCTAGGGAAGCCAAAGCTGAAGTTATTGTCAGGGATCCAACCTGAATGACTGATTTGGATGCGTTGGATAATAAGAATTGATCCTGAACTGACAAAAAAGCCCAAACTTAAGTTGAGATTCAAACCTGATTGATGAGACAGCTCAATCAAATTGACTGGGATAATTGAGCTATTTTGAATCCACAATTAGTTTACATAATTTGATCTAGGCTTGGGCGGCTTAGTTTTCCCTCAAAACGCTTCCCCTCTTTCTCATTTATATTTAGTATTACGCAATTAAACAATACGTTTATCCTCCCTTTTCACAATTTAGGTAAAAATTTATTTAGGAGAAATTTGCCTCACAGAATTAATATCTGGATCAACAAGATTTCTAGACCAAGAGAAGCAATTAAGGTAAGTTTAAGCACCCTCAGGCTTTGGATCAACTGGCCCTCAAAACAATAAAGAATCCGAGGTAACAACCTGAGATCATAACAAAGCTGGTGCTCCCTGCCAGGTTTCACCCTAAGTTTGTGGTGAATAACTATAAAAATAAACAACAATTGCAAAATATGGATAAAAACGATTCTGTTTTACAAAAAACTCCTTAAATCGTGAAGCTGCCCATCTCAGCGACTTGCAACACTATCTGTTTTGGTATGTGGATTGGAGCAAAGAGTTCTCACCTCTGAAAAACATCAGCTCAACCTCCAAACTGCTAATACCGCCTAAAAAATGAGGTATGTCAATTAAACCAACTCGTCGCCATAAATCAGCTCTCAGTGCTGCTCATGAACGAGTAGATTTAATAACTGATGATCTTAAAGATCTGCAGCTACAAGTAGACGCGCTTCAACCTCAAGTGTATTTCAGAGATAACGCCTCTTCATCAGATAAAAGTGCTGTCCCCATATCAATTCATGTCATTTGTCCTCTAACCCCCCAAGAGGTAGATTTAAACCTTCGTTCAAAGAAAAATATTTACCTGTGGAAGGAAGTATTTTCTCTTTCTTATAGTGCTATAAACGCACTATGGAGGAAATGACTGACTATCAACAGCTTAAACACTTGACTAACTGTCTTAGCTGTATGGCTCAAGACATTATGATCCCCCATTAGATGCATTGCCATGATTGGAATGATGCTAAGACTGCTTTGCTTCAGGAATTTGGGAGAGACTTAGCTTTAACCAATCAGAAACAGACCTTTATTGGTATCAGCCTTAATAGGAGGAAACTATCAGCGAATTTGCCCACCATTTTTACCTCAAAGCACAAACTCTGGTTGCAGGGAATTGTCTTACGTTAGACGATGCCATCACCGCTGCATTTTTGGCGTTTAAAATATGCCTAATATCTTACTTTATCTTAAAGCAGTGAAGTCTAACTTTACATCCCTCCTCCATATTAAAGAGGCTATAATGGAAGTTCTGGCTGAATTACTTAAACCCATTGAGCCACCTTGTTTTAACACCAATAAGCCCCAGTCCCAAGTATTGGCTGTTACAACCCCCAATTCTCTTACACCTAAATTATATTGCACTCATTGCAGAAGAAACAACCACACTGAAGCTGACAACCGCATCCTTCAATGTAAGTCATCAAAAGATCAGTCAGTATAGGGTAAGATGCTCCCTATGATGACGGAAATCCAGTGCCTCAAGACTCTTGTACTAGCTCTAGCTCTAACCCCAGCACTCCAGGCTGTTTTGTGTTAGCTGCTCATGTAGAAGTTAGTGTACCTTTTTCTATTCAAGGAAACAAATACCTCCCGCTTTCTTAATTCTATGTTGGTCAGTTAAACCAACAACATTTGATAGTCAACTCTTCTAAGTAAAATCAAACTCTGGCAGACACAACTTTCAAATGCATTTAACAGCCCCAAGCTTGGCCATGGCAGAATCCTCCGCTTGCTTTATTGCAAATCCTTACTGACAGTCTACTAGCTGTTAATTACCAGTTTGGATCTTAAGTGGTTCAAGTTGAGGTAGTCATACATAAGGTTAAAGTCTTGGCAATAATTGATACTGGCTCACTAGTTAACACTATTTCCTCCTGACTCATCTAATAGATAAAAATAGCTCCAGGATTTGATCCACGAGACTGAATATGGACAGCAGGTAGTCAGTCTACTAGGGCGATTGGATTGTATTCTTCCTTACCCCCTCAATTTGGGAAACTCTTAACTACTACCACCGCCATCAAATTAGAAAATGATCCTTATGAGTAACTTATTGGAGTCCAATTGATGCGGGAGTTCAACTGCATCATCAACCATAAGGAAAAGTACCTATCCCTCCAAGGATATCAATTCCATTAATATTCAAACTCCCCATCAAAGGTAAAGGAGTCCCTAGAAAACGGACATGCCTCCTCAAATACCTATCCTCCATTTGCAAAGTTGAATAAAAAGTTGTAGGGGAAAGACCAAGTTACCCCAGAGGCTGTGGATGCCGAAGATGGGATCCCTCTGTATGCCCCCACCCTATCACAATACCCTCTGGATCACAAGTCATTGTGGATACTTGGATTCGGATTCTTACCCCTCCTGATCACATCTTGGAGCTTAGGGACACCCAAACCCTTCTATCAATGAAGCGCTGACCTTCCCTGGGATTTAGGATCCTGCCTACGGGAAATATTCTTTATATTGTTAGGGAATTTAACAAATCATACCATCCATGTCCCTCAACATGCACCTATTGCTTATGTAAAACTATGTCCTATCAAGAATATTGCCGAAGTGAGTTGATTTGGATCATTACATGGTTTAGGATTTGATCCCCCACCGACCATAACTCTGGTTGCCAGTCAAATTGGGGACAATCTAACCCCTAATGAATGCAAAACCGTCAAAGACCTCCTTGAAGAGTATGGCGAAATTTTTCCTCAGGATCATGTGACTATGGAAAAATGTCCAGGGTAATTCACAAAATTGAGACTAAGTCTCACCCTCCATTCAAATCTCGGCCATTCCAAAAACCTAAAGTGGAAGAAGCATAAGTGGCTGTAGAGTTATAGAAACTGCTGGATGCCAGGTTACTTGTGCCTTCTAAAAGCCCTTGGGCTTCCTCCCTACTATTGTTTCAGAAGAAGGATGGGGGCCACCGTGTTGTTATGTATTATTACCGCCTTAATTTGATCACCCAAAAAGACAGCTATCCATTGCCACGTATAGATGATTCCTTATGCTTGATGTTAATGTCTCACTATTTCTCAGCGATGGATCTTGCAAGTGGATACTGGCAAGTAGATTTATCCACAAAAGACCGTGAAAAATGCGCTCTCATCACAAGTGAAGGGCTATTTTATCCCACTTGAATGCCTCAGGGGTTGTGTAACGCCCCTGCTACCTTCCTCACGCCATGTATGGACTACTTGGCGATTTATAACGCTCCTGCGTGCTAGTTTATCTTGATGATATTACCATATTCTCAAGAGCTTTTACTGAACACATAGATCACCTTAGGCAAGTATTCCAGCAGTTACGGCAATCATCATTAAAACTAAAGCTGTCAAAATGCTCTTTCTTTCAGAGTGAGATGGATTTTGGGCCACAAAGTAGGTAAATCTGGAATATCCCCGATGGATGACAGGGTCCTGGGCATGTCCAAAATGCCCCCCTAGATCCCTACGAGATGTACAAGTTTTCTTAGAGATTGTGGGATATTATTGCCAGTTCATCTCCCACTTTGCTGACACCTCTGAGCCTCTTGTATATTTATTAAATAAAGAGATACCCTATCAGTGGAAAGAAGAGCAACAGCAGGCCTTTGACCTACTACGCATCTCTATCCCACTCTCCAGTACTTATACATCCCAAATTTGATAAGCCCTTTCTCCTTTTTACTGATGCTAGTGATATAGCCATTGGAGCCATCTTATTGCAGCATGACGAAAACTTGGTAGACCATCCTATCGCCTACTATAACAAAACTCTTACCAGAGCTGAACGCAACTATAGCATTACAGAACATAAATGCTTATTGGTATTATTGACTAATAAGCATTTCCAACCTTTTCTATATGGGAAACATTTCACTATAATTACCAATCATGCTTCCTTGCGATGGCTACAGCAGATGAAGGACCCCAACAGGAGGTTAGCCCGATGGGCATTAAAATTTCAAAATTACGACTTTTCCATCATCCATCAACCAGGGCCCATACACCAAAATGCAGATTGCCTATCCAAGCTGCCCATATTAACTATAACTTCCACTAAGGAGGATTGACTTTATGGCCTCCTAACGAACTGTACTTATGAAAGACGAATCCCCTACCTTTCAAAAAGAACTAGTTAAAAAATAGGTGGGTCTTCAAGTTAAAAATGGCCAACTTTGAAAACTTGTGTCCAAAAAATGGGTGCCCTATGTACGACCTTCAAAGCTATCTGACATCGTATTGGAGGGATATTGGCAAGTTGGCCATGAATGAGTTTGGATTACTTACCAGTGGCTCAAGACACAATGTTATTGGGAAGGAATGATTGTTACAATCCAAGATGTATTGGAGTCCTGATTGGTATGCCTAAGTCAAGCTGGACCTAATCCCTGGTCCAAAAATACAGTGGTTTCACCCTGTGAACCCTTCCATACCATTAGCATTGATGTTGTGGGACATCTCCCTTGAGCCTCTAATGGTCACCTATTCCTCCTCCTGGTCATGAATCATCTAAGTGGATTGAAGCTGTATCGCTACCTTGTGCTTCAGAAAAAGCTACCACCACCTTCTTATATAATCATCATATCACCCAGCATAGGTGCCCTCACATAATACTCTCCAATAATGGGGGAAATTTCCAATCATCACTGGTGAATGATTTAGCCAAGCTGATGGGATCCAACCCAAGTATTTTCCACACCCTACCATCCTTCCACCAATGGAATGGTAGAGCGGGCGAATGGCACCCTAACGGCCACCCTTTGAAATTGGCCTCGACTGACCCTCTGTACAGGGCTTGATATTTGCCTAGTACAATTATGGCCTATCAAATAAGCTGCTACCAAATTATTAAGATGTTGCCCTTCCAGGCTTTGTATGGACGAAATCCCCAGTTGCCCTCCAGAGTGCAGGCCATGTTAGATCAAGCTTCTCCTGATGCCCCTGAAGTTACTATGCAAAGTATTGCCAATGATATTATCTGACTCCAGAAACAATATGCCCAGGTTGAAAGTTTTCACAGCAACTTGACTGAGTCACCAAGCGACATCAATCATGCACACTTTGAGGAACAATTCATCTGCAATATGGGCGAAAATGCAGTGCACAATTCTCCAAATTTGAACCCCAAAATTACAGAACCCAATCAGTACCCCACATTGAACCATCATGAGACACGTGTGGGAAAAGATAACGCAGATTCAAAAAACTGCAACTCCTGCGGAAAATTAGGTCAGATCAAGGCAACTGACATTGTCACTGAAAGGGTTGGAGTACAGACGCGGAGCATGGCTAAAATGAGCCGCGGTGGGTTAGGTCCAGAGGGCCCTCCCAACTGCTTCTGAGGCGTCATGGGCACCTCAGTGTCAATAGGGACGCTAAACATTGCAGGAGCCAGGGCTCAAACGTCCCAAGACAAAAAGCTGGACTTACTGCGAAAGCCCCTTGTAGACATCTTGGCCATCCAAGAAACCCACTTTCTGCAAGGGGAAGAATGATCCTGGCCAGCTAGGGTCTCACCATCACAATTGGTATGGATGTCTCACTGTGGGGTGATTATCTGAAATAAACAAAAATTAAAAATTACTAACTCCTCATCATACCTTCATGGCTGCGTCCTGGTAGCAACAATCACATGCCAAGAGGAAACAATCTCGATAGCATGCGTATATGCACCATGCACCACAGCTGAGAGAAAACAATTTCTAGAAACCATTACAACACTCACCCTCCCACCAGATACCATCCTGTTGGGCGACATTAACTGCTGGGATAACCCTGACATGGACCAATGGCCTAACCCCAGGGGTTACCCACTGGGGCACATCAAGTTCCGCACAATGAAGGCATCCCTTGGCCTACAGGATGCCCTCCCCCCAGATCACCACTCCTTCCCCACATGACATGACCCAACATATGCGAGGGAGCGCTCATATCAATGAGCCGCATTGATCACATCATTGTTCCACAATCCCAACGATCAAGAATCTTCAAATTTACAACAAAAAAATTCAATTTTTCCAACCACCAACTTGTTTTGGTGCAGTTATCACCAACCTAAACCCACACACAGGTGTCACCCTAGAGAAAGCTACACCCTGAAAACATAAAATTAACTGAAATATTTAACTGGGTTGAACACGAGGCCACAAACCCAGAATTCACAGCCCATTCACTTCGGATCCCATCGTAACCTAGGCAAATTTCAAAAAGAAACTAATCAACAAAACTTGACATCTCACATCACGTAAGTACACCGCTGACACAGCCACAATAATGCGTATCTTGGCGGAACTGGACCACCTCGAGCTAAATACCCCAATAACTGGTTATAGCCCCAACTGGGGACGCAAATAGGAGGAAATATTTTCCAACTAAACACCCTCATCCTTGAGCACCAACACAGAATCAAAGTAACAAACAAGGGTAAGTTCATAAAGGAAGGCAAAACATGCTCAACATATTTCTTCCACCAATTCCACTCCCATGGCAACCAGCCCGCATGCACACAGGTCTGAAAGACTGACGGCACCGTGGCAACTGACCCTCAGGAGGTCAAGGTGGAAGTACACCGCTATTACACCAAATTATACCGCAATATGCTGACAGACCCACAAAAAATCACAAATTTTATACAAACTGCTGGAATACAAAGCACACCGCCAGACTACAATATACTAAATCTAATTACATGGGAGGAGCTTTGGGATACAATCCGCGGTGCACCACGTAGGAAATGCCCAGGTCCTGTTGGGATACCCTACAAATTTTATAAAATATATTTTCAACAGTTTCCCCCCCTCCTACTGGCGTCTATGAACCAGTGCTTGCTGTAAACACGCCTCCTACCTGGTGGCCATGAATCATATGTCATAACCTTGTATAATAAAGGGTGACAAATTGGACCTGGCCAACTAGCGTCCAATTGCACTTTCTAATACTGATACAAGAATTTTAACAAAGATTTTAGCAGCCAGATTAGGCGCAATAGCCTCAAACGTCCTGTCACCCAACCAGTTAGGGTTTATACCAGGGCGCTCAATCTGGAATAGCATACACCCTGTTGCAAACATATGTCAGTCCAAAGCAACTGGAGCCCTGGTCTTCTTATACCAGGAAAAGGCATATGACCGCGTTAGTTGGCCATACCTAAAGGAATGCCTACACGCTTCCAAACTCCCACCCAGATTCATAAACTGGGCGATGCTCCTTACTGAATCTGCAACCATGGCTGTATGCGGCCCTGGCTTCCTAACTAATAAGATCACACCACACAGAGGGCTCAAGCAAGGGGACACCCTCAGCCCACTGCTGTATAATTTCAGTTTCGATCCACTCCTCCGTGTAACTGACTCACGCCTCATGGGCATAACTGCACAAGGCCAGCCAACAGTCAAGATACTGGTCTTCACGGAGTACTGTGTGGCAGGTATAGCTAACAACAATGATGCCCGACAGCTGGAACGCACCCTAGAGGAATACTTCATGGTGAGCAACGCATCACTCAACAAAAGGAAAACAGAAACTATTCTATTAGGCAAGTACACTAACAACTGGGATACAACACCAGAACCTCACACCCCCATAAGAAGGAAAAACCCACTCATCTTACCCTTTGCATCACCTCCCACCACCACTCCTGTCCACCACCTTGGGATATGGTGGAAACAGGGGGATATGCCAATGAGACAATGGAAAGCAACCTACTACAGCGGGTATCCAACCGCGTCACCTCCCTTAAGGGAAGATACCCAGGACTGACGGGGCGAGTAACAGTTGCTAACTCACTCATCCTCCCAATACTATAGTACCCTGCCCATGCGTTCGCCTTATCACCCACATTTATAAATTTAATCCGCGCGCTCATCCAGGGCTGGCTGTGGCCCAGATCCCATCCTCCTATACAGATGGAAACACTCATTGGCCCACGCTCAAGCGGAGGCATGATACTAATAGATATTGAGAGCCACGCCAACTGCATCCTGGGTACCTGGATAAAGGAAGTCCTTGCCCCAGACCTCCCGCAACAACACTGGTCCAGGGCAGCGAGGATTAACTTTGCACAGGCGCTCAAAGTAACCAACCCACAAAGCCCATCTGTGACTACTATCATACCTTGCTAAACACCCTACCACAACAGGCCCACATGGAACCCCCCCTCACTTCAAATGCATCCTCCGAACCATCCACTGCATGGGATGAACCATAGAGAGCACTGGCATTGTGCAGGGAAGGGGAATACCCAGCCCCCACTTCAAATTAAGAAATCCAGAAACCCACCCCCAGAGAGACATGCTTGCTACGACTCCAAATCATTGCTAGAATTGAATACCTAGATTCGTTGGACATCCCCTATGACTTAACCACACAGAAGATAGTGTGGAGAATGACACACCACCCACTCCTACAGCTGAGGGTAAGAGCCAACGCCTGGCACTGTCTGAGAAGGACCTATAGGATGGCGGACTGCTCCAATTTCCTCTATGCAACCTGAGCAGTATGTGGAGGGGAGGGCTCCCTACATCACCGCCTAGAAACATTCCCCCCCAACCAAAGCCATATGGCAGGAAGTCGCGCGCCTGCTTAAGCTCCAAAACGAGCAGGAATTTTCTATATCAAAGAGCCTCCTCGCGCTCCAGATTGAGTCACCAATCCCATCTACCCTCCGCTCCCTAATGATACCCATTACAATGTGGAAAATCCACCCCATTGCATTAGATGCGTTCAAGGGCACGGTCCCAACCATCCATGGGGTTATCAACAGGTTCCACGTCCACTTATTGGAGCACTTCCAAGCCTGGCTCTATGGATATATGAGGCCAAGGCAACAGGCGAGCATAGAATCATGGTTCCCACTTTGGTTCCTCCGCACAGACCCCTTCCTTCACACCTGCTCCATAGCGGGGGAAACCCCCTCAGAGTAGCGCACCAACCCCCCATACCTGGCAGTCCCGCTGGCAACAGGGGTAGCCTGAGTACCATAGGGTGCCCAATTTTTTATGTCTTCATTTTCCACACATACTCGGTAATGCCCATCCACTGGTCGGCTTGCCTTGATTAATTAAAATGAAATTATCTGACTTCAGGCTCTAGCTTCCAAGAACTTATTGGCTACCACCAGTATATAAACTAACCAATTTAATGATAAGCACAACCCCCTACGCACCTTCCAACCAGGTGAACTCATCCTATTCTACCATCACCGGCCTGGAAAACAATCACAAACTGGGCACTAACTGGTCAGGGCCTTATTGAGACATATATAGATGAGGCAATGAACACTCAATTGTAGAGGTTGTTCAGGGCACAGTTGTAAACCGTGTGAGTAGCCACTTTCTCCATCCTTTCTTCCCCCAAGCCAAGATCTAAAGGGGGGTCTTGTCAGGATTCTGACCCAAACAACTGATTTGGATGCATTGGAGAATGGGAATTGATCCCAAACTGACAAAAAAGCCCAAACTTCAGTTGGGATTCAAACCCAATTGATGTGACAAGCTCAACTAATTTGACCAGGATAATTGGGCTATTTTAAATCCACGATTGGTTTACATTATTAATTTAGGCTTGGGTGTCTTAGATTTCCCCCAAAACACTTCCCCTCTTTCCCATTTATATTTGGTATTACGCAAATAAACCTTACATTTTTCCTCCCTTTTCAAAATTTTAAGTAAAAATTGTATTCAATAGAAAATTGCCTCACCAGAATTAATATCTGGATCAACAATACTTCTCAAACAAGATAAGCAATTAAGGTAAGTTTCCAGGAGCCTTGGTCTTCAGGTCAACTAGACCTCAAAATAAAAAAGGATCTGAGGTAACAACCTGAGATCCCAACAGTCATCCTGGCTTCTCAAAATCCAGCCAATCAGTACAATATCTCGTTGCATGGAAAGGCTATTCAGCCTACAAAAACAGTTGGGTTGGCGCTCAGAACTGTAATAACTGCTTATGCTTTTCATGGCCTTCTATGTCACCCATCTTGATGCTCCCAAACCTCCCCCAAAATCTCTACACTAATGGTAATCAAGCTGCCCAAAGCCCATATGAATGAAGGCCTCACTCAATTCCCTGGTTGTGACGTCCCCTTTACAAAAGGAAGTAATTAAGTCCAGAGGAGCGACCCTCCATTTGGACTGGGTGGCGTTTCTTTTCCCATTTAAAAAGGGTCCAAAAAGACCAGCTGTCCCTCTTGTCTCACAGGGAAACCTTGCCCAAATGGTCGACAAGCAATAGGTAACAGATTACCCTTTAGGGATCCCGCCAGCAGTTTCAGTATAAAATTTAAAATGATTTAATGCAACAAATTAAGGGGATTTATGCTGAGCTTAAGTTAGATGACATTATCTTGAGATGAAAGTTTTGAACAAAGTCATTTGCAATGAGCCTTTGGCATTGTCATGATTCTAATATGACTGGATGGAAATTGTGGGACAGCTAGGGAGAAATCCTCCAAAAATGATATCAGTTATGATTATTTGAGTGCCTTGAGATGAGGCGATATTGGGATATAACAGGTTTTTATTGGATTGCCTCTATATAAGGCGATAAGGTAATATTGACATTCAATGAATATAAGTAAATCGCCTACAATTAGGGCGATAGAGGATTAGAGAATAACAAGCTGAATTTTAGGAGAATCAGCGGAATAGAATAGCTAAAGCCATGAGAGCATTATCACCTGAAGCCGCTGTATATAATCAAGATGGGCAATTGAGAGAGGTGGGTTACTGGTAGTTAAAGAATGGGACAGAGAAAGGTCACTGTATTTACTTAAAATAAATAAAGAGTCAATTGAGGCAATTGCTCCTATTTTTAAGTATATTTTCACATGTGTCTGATGGACTGACGATCCCCACATCATCTGTCTGTTGCTCAGTGGGTTTAACCTGTACGAACAACATGGTGGATCCTAATGATACCATCCAAATTTATAACAGAAATCAAAACCTGAGAGTCCCAAACCTATGGAAACAAAGCTCAACGGGTGCATACCTTTGATAATGAAGTACCAAGCGTCAAATTATTAACAAAGCTTGCCAATGGCATAAGCCCATTAGTAAATGTGGACCATAGTTCAAAACTTTCCCAGACACCAATGTTGTCCAAAGATTCCGCTTAGCCAAACAGATGCTGGAGCAACAGGGTGTGGGTGGGTTGGGTGCCCTGAACCCGTTCCTGACCTCATGGGACTGCCCCTACATGGAGTGGCCATGGGAGGTTACCATGGCATGTCAGAAAGATGACATCAATTGAGTCATTGAAATCAAAAAAAAATTTTGCAACTCGGTCATCCATGGATGAACTTACAGCAACTCAGTCTGCCGCCAACAATATTAAAGTCAGTTCAAATAAATTCATTTTTCTCCCCCCTCGCCTAAAGTTTGTCATATTAGGTCAGATCTCAAGCGTCCCAATCCCTCATTTTACAAGCTATTCTCAAATCAATCATAAGTTTAAACAGTTTTAAGACATTGAGAAAATTGGTGGTTAATTATCTTTATTTTATTTCAATAAAAATCTTCCCATGCTAAGATTTATATAAAATTAAGTTCGAAATTTTATCCTTTCTAAGCCCCATGACATCTATTATGTGGCCCCACGGCCCACTTATTAGGTGGGTCAGCACAGCCTTATTCTAAATAGTAACATTTGTGAAGCTACTTGGGCCTATTATGTCAAGTCCTTTACAAAATTTCCCTTGATCTTATAACTCCCTACACCCCAGCCCATTGACCTTGAGATTACAACAGCTTGATTCTTTGCCTGGTTGTTTGTTATATTTTTGGTCCATTAGTCCTCCATATCAATCATTTTCCTGCCAACTTAAACATCATTCAATCAGCAATGCCCCTGGAATTCCGACTAGCTTTTTGGGTTCTTTTGCATCCCAACTGCAGGCCAGTCTCAACTTTATCTGCCGTTTCTCTGACAAGGTGAACTTCCCATTTGTCATCTTATTCACCATTTCCGTTGTGCACCCAGCATGTGACACTATCAATTGGATTATCGTCCATGGTGCAATAAATTAGTTGCAGTTGTATTTGAGCGTCAGCTGATCCCACTGTAATGAGAATAGCATGTAAAGCTTCCATTTTTAAGCTTGATGGTGCTAAGCTCAAGAATCCCACAGTCAATACTTAAGGCTGACTAAGCCAGGCAACAAGTAAATTTTTATTTAAAAGGGCGCCAAGTCACTGCTTATGTCCTGTCAGCTAAAGTATCTGTCCTATGGTAAGCACAGCTAAACAGACTTGTTTAAGTCAAGTAGCAAAGCGAGATATAGAACTAATGGCGTAATTTTGATATAGTATAAATTAGAGGGTTTTTATATGTCACAATTAACAATGTAAACCACAAAAGGAAATTTTTCAAAGATAATAGATGTTAAAATCCAGAAGAAAGGTTCTTGGTCAGATGATACATTCCAAATGAAATAATACCTTTGTATTATAATTAAATAGGGCAAAAGTGGTGAGTTGAATGCTTAAGTCAGATAAGACTATGTGTCACTTAGGTTGATCATTCAGCAGCTTATTAATTCCTACCCTTTTTCAGGTTTGTCTTAATTTGTGGCCTTGAATGTCACTACAACTAGTTGTCACCTGACCTTCAGTTAATCCTTCAATTTGATGAGTCAGGAAATCATCTCAAGGTATTTTAGGCTCAAATTGGTTTGTCAGAGTTTTACTAGAGTTGACTAGAGCTATGCTGCCTATCTATCTCTCTAGTTAATTTATCAAGGTAATTGATTTGACCCCTTATTGGGTCTAGTGTTGATTCAGCTGAGGGAGATATGTAAGTCAATATTCTTCCCAACATATCTGATATCAGAATATCTGAAAGCCTGGCCTAAATGTTGGAAAACCTCCATTAGGTGTGCAAGATGTTTGGTAAATAATCATAAAAATCGTTATATCAGTGAGATAGACTAACACATAAGAGCATTTTAAATTGCCTAATAGACCACCCATGGCTCAGTATATTATGGCAGGGGCTTTGCAAAACCATTGCAGCATTTGAGTAGGCTTAAATAATCCTTCACTTGAGATGAGGGCACGTTTTTAATCTTCCAGCAAAACATTCTCTTGCAAGTACCCGCTGGTGAGATCCATAGCCAAAAATAGTGGGAACCCAACATCAAGCGTAAGGAATCATCTATACGCGGCAATGGATAGCTATCTTTTCTTGTGATTGAATTGAGGCGGTGATAACCCATGACAACACGGTGGCCACCATCCTTATACCAAAATTAATATGAGCAGGGAGGCTCACGGGCTTTTAGAAGGCACAAGTAACCTGGCATCCAGCAGCTTATATTACTCTACAGCCACTTATGCTTCTTCCACTTTAGATTTTTGTACGGCCAAGATTTAAATGGAGGGTGAGCCTCAGTCTCAATTTGGTGAATCACCCCGGACATCTTTCTGTAATCACTTGGTCCCAAAGAAAAAATACCACAATACTCCTTGAGGAGGTCTTTGACGTTCTGGCGCTCATTAGGGGTGAGTTTGTTTCCAATTCTAACTTCAACCAATACTATGGTGGTTAAGGGATCAAATCCTAAAGCTTGTAAAGAGCTAAAACAACTCACGTTGGCAATAATTTCTTTGATCCATATTTTTACTTAAGCAATTGAGGCATAGTGAGGGACTTGAAGGGTTTGATCCGTTTGATTCCCTAATAAGATAGATATAGATTTCCCATAATCAGGATCAGAAAATCCCGTACAGGTCAATGCTTCTTTAATTAGAGGGTTTGGGTGTCCTTTTAGCTTAAAATCTTTATTAGTAGGGATGTGAATCATTATCACTTTATCCACAATATCTTGGGAGCCAGAGGGTACAGTCATTGGATGGGGTCATTCAGAAGGATCCCATATTTGGCGTCTACAGCCTCAGGGGATATTTTAGTTATTCCCTTTAAGACCTGATACTCAAATTTACAGATGGAGGATGGATATTCGAGGAGACATGTTCATTTTTTGGGACTCCTTTACTTTTTACAGGAAATTTGGATATTAAAACAATCCCGATACCCTAGTATGGACAGGTTTTTTCTTTGTGGTTAATGATAAAGTTAACCTCCTGCATCAATTGGACCCCAATAAGCAACTCATAACTATCATTTTTCTAAAGCAATAGCGGAGGCAGTAACTAGAAAATTCAAAATCAGAGGGGCAAGGCAGAATACGCCCCAATCACTTTATTATACTGATTACCTGCCATTCCATACTCAGAATTGTGAATCAAGTCTAGAGCCATTTTTATCTTCTTGATAAGTTGGGAAGATATAACGTTTACTGGTGAACCGGTATTGATTATCACCAGGGATTTTACCCTTGTGAACGACTACCTCTACCCAAACTACCAATGAGCTCATTCAGGAAGCAACGGCTAGTAGACTGTCATTAGGGATTTGCAGCAAAGCAAGCTAGGGATTTTGCCTTGGCCACACTCAGGGCTGTTCAACACTTTTGAAGGTTTATCTGCCAGAGCTTGGCATTTTATAGAGGAACTAACCTCCATAGAATTTCTAGGGTAAATGCCCAATATAAAATTAAGAAAGCTGAAGATCTTTTTAACCCTTGAAAGATGAATATCGACTTCTGCTGAGGCAGCTAACACAAAACATCATGAGGTGTTGAGAATAGAACTAGTGCTATAACAAGGGTCTTGAGGCACTTGAGTGTTGTCAGCATAGGGAGCCTCTTTCCCTATACTGACTGGTCTTTAAGACATATTATTCTGGCGACTGTGACAAATGGATGCAGTATGGTTGGGTTTCTTGCAGAAAGTGCAGACTACTTTAGGTGTAAGTAAAATGGGGGGTTTAACTGCTAACGCTTGGGGATGGGACTTATTATTGTTAAAAAGAGGTGGCCCAGTGGGTTTATGTAGTTTGGCAGGACTCTCCAGAATGGCTATTTGATATGGAGGAGAGACTTCAAGTTGCACTTTACCGCTTTAAGATAAAGTAGAATATTAGGCTTATCTTTAAACGCCAAAAATAAAGTGGTGATAGCATCATCTAACTTAAGACAATTCCCTGCAACCAACGTTCAGCCTTAAGGTAAATACAATGCGCAAACTCAAAAATGGTCTCTCCCTTATTAATGCTTATTCTTATAAAAGTTTGTTTTTGGTTAGATAAGGTTAGATCACTCCCAAATTCCCAAAGCAAGGCATTTTTGGCTTCATTCTACGTATGGCAATGCATTAGATGAAGGACCATAATGTCTTGAGCCATGCAACCAAGACATTTTGTCAGGTGTTTGAGCCAATGGTGGTCGGTCACACTTCAAAGAGATTTCATATTAATATAAGAAAGAGAAGATTCTCCCCTCTCCAGGGATGTACTTTTCCTTGAATGAGGGTTTAATTATACCACTTGGGGGCTTGAAGGCCAAAAGACATGAACTGACACTGGGACCGCACTTTCAACTAACAAAGGAAGCGGTATCTTAGGAATACTCTTGAGGATGAAGCGCATCCACTTGACTTTGTAGGTTGCTAATATCTTTGATTACTATATCTACTCGATCATAAGTGGCCTGGAAAGCTAATTTTGTGGTGACGAGCTGGTTTAGCTGCTGTATTTCATTATAACTCATTTATGGCATCATGGAGTTCAAGTTGATGTTGCTTGGTGACGAGAACTCTTTGCAACAATTTACGTGCCACATCAGGTAGGGCTTCTAAGTTCCCAAGGCATTCATGAGGAGCGGTTAGGAATTTTTCAAGGGAGAGAGGAACTTAATCCAAGTGATTTAGGCTCCTTGGGCAACGCGCCCTAATTGGACATTGAGGTTTTTAACTTGCTAGATTACCGCCTGGAGGCGTTCACCAGGGATGCCTGGGTCAGCGCTAGGACCAGGTGGTCCTGGGAATCCCCATCAATCATCATGTCCATTATGACCAGGTGGTCCAGGGGGCACCCGTCCACCATAATGTCCATCACAACCAGGAGGTCCAATGGGTCTCATCCACCATCATGTCCATCTTAACTGGGGGGTCCGCGCTCACCAGGCACTTTTGTGGCCCTGAAGAACGGAGAATATTCTGGCCATCACGTAATTCATAGATCATTTCCTTCAACCATCAGTGGTGTTTGTCCACGGAGGTCAGAAAGTTATCAACTTCATTTTGTAACTTGAGAGTTTAATCTATGACCTGATTATAAATAATGACCTCTAGTTCACTAAATTTAAGAGTGAGTTTTGTTTGAAGGAAACTCATGTTCCCTTGATCTAGACAGGCTAACTATTCTTATATTTTATTAATGAGCTTCCAATCCTCCAATATAGCATTTCAGTTTACATTGCCAAACTGGGAGGAAGATTGATATAATTGGAGGAATTATGAATCTATTGTCTCCAATAACTGCAAATGGCGGAGTAGTTCCTGATGACAGAAACTGTCTACAAGGAGTAATGGTACAAGGTGGGAGATACAAATTGATGCAGATACCTTTCTGTATGTCCAGCTCCAACCTGATCTACACTGCGTGAAGAATTTTAGACCAATAATATCACAGGGCCAGTACCGCAAGAGCTGTCTTCTATTAGATCAGCCTTTAGGGATAAAGGCCCCAGATAAGAGGAGCTGGAAGTATTTGGCGAGTTAGATAAGTGTAAGTGATATTGCTATGTAGATAAAGTGTGGAGGGTCACCTCTATCAATAGGGGAAATAGAATTTCACGGGTCACTGAGGTACTCCTATGTGCATACTGATTGCCCAGTCACTGAGATGAGGTGGCTTCACAATCCGTGGCATTTTCCAAAGCCAGATTGTAATTGTCCATTGCTTATGTATATATTTTCACCGTGAACTCAGGGTAAACCTGGCAGAAAGAACCAGTTTTGTTGGGACCATGGGGGTTGATACCATGTATTTCTTATTTTTGAGACCAAAGGACCCAAAGTTCTTGGGTATTAGATTATATTTTTTACTTTTCTTGGCCAAAAAGTCTTCACTAAGGTTTCCCTGCCTTGAGTCTAAATCCTAAATAAATGTTCATCCCAAAGTAAATAGAGGAAGGCCAATTTAATTTAAAAGTCAATGAAGAGTAGTCTTTATTTGCTTAAATTAAATTTAATTGGTCGTTCAGGGAGTTTTTTCTTTAAATCTCCAAGCGTCCCAAACTAAGATTTATATTTCTTACCCATCGGGGATTTCTGAGGCAGTATGGTCAGCTAGGTTGAATAGTATTTGCTCACCATATGGATCAGGTTTGAACCCCAAGATTTGGAAGCTTTGGGGGAATAACAGTTGACTTCATGATTAATTATTGATCCTCAATGCAATGAGGCTGTGCTTCTTGTCTGGGATCATCCCCAATAAATGTTTGGGCTAGTTTGTCAGATTCATATCAATTCCCTTTGGCCAACACATCCAAATCTCCAATTTGGGTATGATTCTGACAACATGGTCTGCGCTGTAAACTGTAAGTCTAGGGGAGTGACCCCTTTGCTTGGACTGATCAAACTTTCTTATTTCTTAATAAAAATGGTCCAAAGAGGGCGGCTGTACCCCTCATCATTCAGGGCGACCTCACCCATGTGGTAGACAAGCTCTGGGTAAGATATCACCCTCTTAAAATTCCTCCCCCAGTTCCCATGCTTGCCTCCGCTGAATTAGTTTTCTAAATTAAGGAAATCTGCGCATAAAATCATCTGTAACCGCCATCCCCTCAAACTGAATGGACTTTATAAAACCAAAGGCGCTAAATCCTCAAAAACAAAGCCAAAATGCACATAGTCTATGGGAATAAAGCCCGTTAGGCAAGCAACTAATAGTCAGAAGGGGACATGTAATGAATTCTTGGTCAAAATCGCTGATGAATTGAGCCATTAGAAGTATGGTTGTCAATTCTAAACTCCCCTTAAATCATTGAGGATAAACCCCAATGGTCAGTATCTTCATCACGGACTGTTTCCAATAGTTTGAAGTCCCCATTTCAAAAATCAGGATTGGCAATCAAGGGTATCCATTGGGCTGAACAAACGCTCCAGCGATTGGGCATGGGTGGGTTGCCATCCTGAACCCGTTTTCAACCCATTAGGACCATCCCTATGTGGGGTGGCCCTGGGGATCCCCGTTGCCCATCAGGCCAGATGCAGTCAAACTAACTACTGTAAATGCAGTAAAGCCTCAGGTTAGGCATTCACAGATGAACCAATAGCAACTTGTCCAGCTGCCAACTCCTTCAATGTCAGTTCAGATTAAAATCGTTTTACCCCCTCACACAAAATTTCTCTAGTTAGGTCAAAACTTGAGTGCCCCAATACCCTGCTTTGACAAGCTGCCCCAAATAAAACACTTTTAAATCAGTTGCATCGCACTGAGAAAATTGTTGGCTGATTTCATTATATAATTTTTCAATAAAACTCTCTACACAATTCCAATTATTATTTGTAAAAATTTAAACCTTTCTTCCCTCCTATATTTCAACAGCCCATAGGGATTGTGGCCATGTTCGCCTGGTGCGTTGCTAAGTTCTTATACACAGCTATGTCTCATGGGTGCTCAGTTGCAAAATTTCTTCCTGATTTCCTAACAGTCACGCAAGTAGCAGTGCCACTGGCATTTGGGCTTATCATTTGGGTGCTTCAGCACTTAAACTTAAGCCAGTTTAAAATTAACTTGCAGTCCTCCTGACATAATTAACCAACCATACTTTTAACCATTTCCGCCCTTCTCGTTGAGATGAGCGCAGCAGTGGCCCTTTTCTCTCAGTTAAATAAGGTTGTGAAGAAGTTCTACTATGGACACCATAGCCTAGTTTCTCTCAAATTGTCTAAGCCCACCCTCCAAAATGGGATATTCATGTTAGGAGACGTTGAGGTGGCCTTGGTGTCAAAGCATAACTCTAAATCATTGTCCAAATTAATTTAGTAGCCTCAGCTCACGTGCCCATGTCAGTATATTCTGGTATTTCAAATTATGAAGTAGCTACTGCTGTCATGAATCTATTGGTTTCCCCCAATCCTAGTACCATATCTTCCTTATCTACAGACTCAACTATAGCTGCCAATAAAGAGAATTTCGCCTACTTTTTATTGCCCATGAAAATTAGTATCAGAGCTCAACTCAAGTCCTTAAAGGCCTTGGTGGACACTGGAGAAGCGGGTAACTTTATGAGTGTAGAGCAAGCTCACCAGATGGAACTTGACCTGGACTTGGGTCCAATGGTAATGGTCGCTTCATCAGCTCCCAGCCCTCTTACCTAGTTTGACGCTCAGTACCTTTCCCTGTTCACCAGTTTAGCTTTTGCAATCAGTTCTCCTCAATGCCAAACTTGCTGTTTTGGTAATCTTAGGGGTGGGTTGGTAGCATCAACAGAATGTTAGAATTCACCTAGAGTCTAATATGTTGTCATTTACTAATGACCAGACGGAAGGCGAGTTTCCCTTAATGGATACTCTTACAAAAGTTCAAGGTTGCAGTTCAATCACTTCCATTGTTTCTCCTGTGAGGCCTCCCATCAGATTTTCCAGAATCATTGATGAAATATCAAAGTATCTTCTATTCTGAGAAGGTGGACTGTCTCTCCCCTCATGCTAAATTTGACTTAGGGTTTATAACAACGGTGCAGGTGGTGAATATTAACTGTCCTTTGTACCCACATACAGCGGAGGAGAAGATTGCTCTCAAATGCATGGTTAGATGACATGCTTAAAAAAGGGTGGTTGTTCAAAGAGACATCACCAGTTGCTTCTCCCATCGTTTTTGCCAAGAACGCCGATAGTTCCCTTCGTCCCTGCGTGGATTATGGTCACCTAAATAAAATCACTGTTCATGATCCCTACAATTTGCCTCTGGAGCAGACCATTGGTCAAGTGATTTCTAAGTCACATGTGTTCTCTAAACTGGATCTTATTAAGGCCTTTAGTCAAATTTGGGTGATGGAAGGTCAGGAATGGCTTACCACAATCCAAGAAAAAAGGGGTATTTACCTATTATGGGTAATACCATTTTGGATAAAGAATTCATTGGTCACATTCCAAAAATGATCAGTAGTGTGTTGGGTGATCTCTGGTTCACCTGCTTAGTAGCTTATATCAAAAATATTTTGGTACAATCACTGACTCATGAACAACATACAAAAGATTTAAAAACAGTTGTGGCAGCCTTACATAAGGTGGGCCTATTTGTTAAACCTTCAAATTGTGAGTTTTATTGGGAGGAAGTCACATTTTTTGGCAATCTAGTCTTAAAGATGGGTACGTCATTCCCCCTAACAAGTTAGATGTAATTAGTGAGTGGCTCACTTCAATGACTCAAAAGCAATTAAGAAGCTTCTTGGGCACTATAAGCTTCTTAAAAAATTCTCCCCTGACTTATACCAGTTAGCCGCCCCACTTCATTTACTTATGGGTAAGAATGCCTCATTTTGTTGGACGCCTAAGTGCCAACAGGCATTTAAGTCAATTAAAGAGGTTTTTTGTCTCCCCATATCCTGAAACATGCGGATCCCTCCAAGCCCTGACATAGCCTGTGATGCGTCATCTGTTGCACTGGGGGCTGTATTGCTTCAGGAGCAGGAGAGGTTAGAGCATCCCGTCGCCTACTTTTCTGCAAGTTCTCTCCTATGGAGCACTCTTAGGCCATCTATAATAAGAAGTTGGCAGCTATGGCATGGACCCTGACCCACTGGCGGTATCTTTTGCAGGGTGCTCAACAGGAGTTAACAGTGCAAATATATCATAAAGACCTTCTCTACTTCTGCAAACCACAGAATTTGGCAAATAGGCAAGCTTAAACCTACAAGGATTTGTGTAGCTTTAACTTTAAATATGAGTTTGTGAAAGGAGCGTTGAACGTTATTCCTAAATTCTTAAGTTGTAACCCCGCACATTGCTCTGTAGATCTAGATGAGGCGTATCATGTTACCATTATCCCTCCCTCCCAAACCTTATCCATCATCCCTCCCAGGGTTTTGACAGTGGACTTAGCTCCAGATGCACTCCTAATCTCCCAAATTTTTGCAGCTCAAACAGCATGTGCCAAAGGGGTGGACCTTTTGGAGCGATTGTCACCTCCTGCGTCTAACCTTTCCTTGTATTCCCTGGGTGAGGGTCTCATTCAATTTTGGTCGAGGGTTTGGGTTCCTCCTCTTCTTTGAGCTGAAGTAATTCAGGCTCATCATGTTCCTCCCACAGTTGGACACCCTTTGAACAAGTAGTGTCTTGATTTGATCAAGCGTACCTATAACTGGATATGCTTCTCAAAAGATATACCAGCATGGATTTCAGATTGTGTCACTTGTGCTCATGCCAAGTCATATTGGTTGGCAAGAATGGCCTTTTTCGTCCCTTACAACAAGCAGAGGGTCCATGGACTTTATTGTTAGACTTCCTAGTTCCAATGGGTTTACTGTGGTGATGATGGTGGTCAACCATTTCACGAATTTTCTCTCTTTATCCCATTTTCCTCTGCTATCACTTCAGATACTGCTCAACTTTTCGTGCGCCATGTGTTCTCAATAATTGGTCTCCCACAGGAGATCATTAGTGACTGAGGGCCTCAATTCACAGCATGATTCTGGAATGAGCTCTTGACGACTTTGAAGATTATGCCCTGCTATTCCACCGCGTACCACCCCAATCCAATGGCCAAACTGAATGGGTAAATTAGATCCTTGAGCATTATCTGAACTGTTATGCAGCTGCTGCTCAGGATACCTGGGCTGATGACCTCCCCCTCGCTCAGTTTGCATATAATAATGGAACTCATGCCTCCACTGGATCTCTCCATATGAAGTGACCTTTGGGTACAACCTTTCATTCTTGATTGATCATACCTTCACCCAAAGGTGCCAGCTGCCACCAATAATGCCCAACATATCCAGACAAAGCAGTACTTAGTTTGGGAGTATCTCACTAAGGCTATAAGCAACTATAAACAGTTCACAGATCAGATCGGCTCCCAGCTCACAACCTCAAGGTTGGTTCATATGTCATACTCAATGTGCGCCATTTACAGATGCAGGTGCCCTAACATAAGTTCGCAAGAAAACTCTTGGGTCCCCACTTGGTAGAGGAAGATTTAGGTAATGGTGCTTTCTGATTAAAATTGCCACCCCCTGAAAGCAACACCCAGTTTTCTATGCATCTCAATTATCCCCATTCAAGCGAGTAATTCCCTCAGATCCAGAGCCTATTGTTATTGAGAGTATGGAGGAGGCTGAAGTGCAGGGCATCTTGGCATCCTGAAGATCTCGGAGGACAGTTCAATATCTCATCGCTTGGAAGGTTTATCCAGCCTATGAGAACAGTTGGGACAAGGCCTGAGATTGCACAAACTGCATGGAAATGGTCGAGGCTTTCCATTTATCCCACCCCAATGCTCACTTTCCCCTGAAAAAGTTGCTACTTTAATGGCTATCAAGTTGCCTAAGGCTCACAAAATGTAGCTCTTGTGGAGTTTCCTGGTGGTGGTGCCCCTCCTTTGGCAAAAGGAAAGGGTAATGTAAGTCTAGGGGAGTGACCCCTTTGCGTGGATTGGGCGATTTTCCCATTTCCAAATAAAAAGGGTCCAAAGGGGGCAGCTGTACTCCTCATCGCCCATGGCAGCCTCGCCCACGTGGTAGATGAGCGCTGTGTAACAGCACTTCCTCTGAAGATTCCTCCCTCAATTCCCATGCTTGCCTCCGCTGAATTAGTTTGCTGAAATGAGGAAATCTGTGCATAAATCATCTGTAACCATCATCCCAATGAGATGGATGGACTTTATAAAGCCAATGGCGCTGAATCCTCACAATTGAAGCCAAAATTTCCAAATTCTACAGGAATAAAGCCCAAAGGCGAGCAACTAATAGTTGGAAGGGGACAAGTAATGAATTCTTGGTCAAAATCGCTGATGGCATTGAGCCATTAGCAGTATGGTTGCCAACTCCAAACTCCCTCAAAATCATTTTGGACAAACCCTGATGGTCAGGTATCTCCATCGGGGACTGTAGTTGATAGTTCAAAGCCCCCATTTCAAAAATCGTGATTGGTAATTGAGGGTATCCATTGTGCCAAAAAAAACGCTCCAGCGACTGGCACAGGCGGGTTGGCTATCCTGAACCCGTTATGACCCATCTGGACCACCCCTATGTGGGGTGGCCCTGGGGATCCCCATTGCCCATCAGGCCAGATGCTGTCACACTAACTGCTGTAAATACAGTAAAGCCTTGGGCCAGGCGTTCACAGATGAACTGATAGCAACTCAGCCTGCCGCTGACTCCTTCAATGTCAGTTCAGATTAAAATCAATTTTCCTCCCCTCACTCAAAAATTCGTCAGGTTAGTTCGAAATTTTTTGGCCCTAATCCCCTGCTTTGACAACTTGCCTCAGATTGAACACTTTTTAATCAGTTGCATCGCACTGAGAAAATTGTTGGTTGATTTCATTAGTTTACTTTAAAATGAAATTTACCCAATTCCAGTTTTTATTATGTTTAAATCTAAATCACCCTTCCCATCTATATTTCAACAACCCACAAGGCCCATGGCTGTGTTCACCTGGTGCTTTTCTAGGTTCTTATAAATAACTATGGCTCATGGGCACTAAGTGGCAAAATTCTTAATCTGGTTTTATAACAGTCATGAAAGTAGCAGTGCCACTGGCATTCAGCTTATCATTTGGGTGCATCAGCACTTAAACTGGCAGGCTGATCTAAAATCAACTTGCTGTCTTCCCGACATAAAAGGCAAATCCTTCATGCGCTCATGGCAGAGGCTTTTGGGGGAAAGGGATGGGTCAACCTGGCGATCTGGACCACCAAAGTGGTCTCATCTGGGAGCTGGGTGCAAACAGTGGTAAGTGGATTTTTTTATAACTAAAGGCAGCTTATCAGCCACCATTGCGTCAGCTTCATAGCAGAAGCCAAAATCAAAATACACTTTAAAGGGGCAGAAATTAGTGAAGCTGGCAGATTTGTAACCGCCATGGCCATCTAAATAATGGCTGGGCTTGCGTATGGAAAGAGATTCCCATACTTGGCCTGAAGGGCGAAACACAAATTACTCTCTTGGAGCACCAAAGGGCTCCATAGCACCACTTGGGAGCTTGCCAGGTGGTGGGCCAAGTCCTGAGGGGGACATAGCGCCAAGTTGCATTTGATGGGCTAGTAAATCCATCCCAGTGTGCTTTGGCAGAGGGCAAAAGATGCCAGATGGCGGTGTACCACCACTTTAAGCTGGTTAGCAGGCGTCAATTGCATTGACATTGATAAGCTTTAGCTTGATCAAGCAGCTTTTTTTGTTTTTTTTTCAAAATTTCAAATTTGGCTTCATTTTTAATTCAAAACAAATGAGGATTTTGCTTAAACATAGACCATTTAACTTTTTTCTTGTACTAGTGGGGCTCAACCTAACAGGATGACATTCACGCTCTTTTTCAATGTGGAAAAATAAAGGATTATTAGAGTAATAATAACTTAATATGGTTCTATAAAAATATTTTAGAAGCCAAATCAGATTGGGAAGATGGTTGAGGGGATATCCATTCAGGGTAGCTCAGAGGATTAATGACAAGGGCAGACAGAATAGCTGTGGGACTTTGGCAGAATTGGACAGCAGGTGGTAGAAAGTAACCTTGAAGTCAAGGGTACCTGGTATGCAGCGTCTCAACTTATTGGCAAGCTGGAATCAGGGTGCATAATAAGTTCTGGTGCACACTCAAAACTCTTATGCTGTAGATGCATTAAGAGTTAATTTTGGATTATAATGAGAAAAAACTCACATCATCTGTGCATGTATGGCTATTAGAAAAAGCAATCTCTTTCAATCGTTATGAGCTTCTTCAGGGAAGTCCACTGAAAATTTGGACAATGAATTCTTCTAATGATAGGGTCCATTGCCACATGGAGAGCTTGGTAGATTAGCATTAGTAGGAGCATCTGTAGCCTCATTGGCGAGCTGCATATGGGTTTTATGAATCAGATAGCCTCTATGCTGGCGTAATTTACAATAAGTAATTAAAGTGGAAGGTTGGGTAAAGAATATGGCCAACCAAAATTGAGGTTAGTCCTATAGGTCTGATCTTCAGCATCACCCATATGAGAGATAGGAAAGGGTTGAAGTAAGGAATTCTTGGGCCTGCGACATGACCTGATTGGTTGGTGGCTATAAAATTTTTTGCCCCCAACTTGTTGTATAAAGCTGGTTAACAGGAACTTGAGCGAGCATCCATTCTGGAATTTCTTAGCAGATCAAGCCAGATTGACTTCCACAACTGAAGCTTTGTCTGCTGCAGGTAAGAGTGAGTGATGGAGGATTGAGTTCCATTCAAACACTGACATGAATCAGCTGAGGCTCCAACGCCGAAGGGAGGGGCAGTGGAAGCTGCCATGGTGGTAGGGTTGAAGATTTTGTGCTTCTAATAATCAAGTCCGAAGCACAATGGGCAAACTGAGTGGCCTTTTTCAACATAGGCTCCAAATGGGTGATATGTAGTGGAGCATACATTAAAACAAGAGGAATTATGAGGATAGAGTTCTGATAGAAGGGATGAATTATTGCAAAGTCTTAAGGCCCTGCAAAATGGCTGGCCCCATTAGGAACCACAAAGTGGAGGACAGGGTCTTCGCTGTAAGTGGCTAATCTATCCAAGAGCTCATGACGGCGCTGGTTGGGGAAAAAGTGTTTGTGCAATTTGGCGAACTGAACCACCAGAGCTGCATCCACTGGCAAAATGAATATGGGAGGTTGAAATGTTTTAAAAGTAAGTGGCATCATTGCTGCAGCCATAGCATGAGCATCACTCGAGAACAAAAATAAAATACCCCTTATAGGGGCGGAAATCAAAAACTTGTGAGTTTAAACACCTCCTGAGCCATCTTGATGATAGCAATACTCACATAAGTGAAGAAGTTCCCACACTTGGCCTGAAGACAAGGCGCAGGTTGCTTTGAGGTATCACCAGGGGATTTTTTAGCACCACCTGGGAGCGCGCAAGGTGTTGAGCTAAAATCTGAAAAAGGTCAAAGCAATAGGTTGAGTTAAGAAAGCTAGTGGAGCCAGCTTAGACGTGCTTCTGCAGCGGCAAAATTAACGCCTAAGGTGATGCACCATCACCCCATGCCAGGGCATTAGGCTTCAAATTTTGATGGCATTTTTAGAGTTGAGTCTGCAAACAGTATAAGGTGTGGTATTTAAAATCTTTATAAACATATAAATGCAAATTTCCCAAATTAGTAATCAAAGCAAAATAAAAATCAAAAATCCACTTCATATTTTTTTCTTATGGAAGTTCCTCTTCATGGTACACTTCCATGTGCTTCTTTTTAAGTCTCTCCCAAAATCATTTTGGGAGAGACTTAAAAAGAAGCACATGGAAGTGTACCATGAAGAGGAACTTCGAAGGTGCCTAAATATGAGCACCTGTTATTTTAAAAATTCCTACTCACTCAGGGATTCTTATTAAAAGGGTTGAGTTAGCTGTTATAAGTTATCTTTTGATCATATTGAGCATCCAAATGCAATTCAGAGAGTCTCATTCTCTGGTACATGTGACTTTTACTCAGTCTTTCAGGTGTACCCAAACTTGTTACAGCCTTGAAATAATCTTGAAGAAGGCTATCATTAAGAATATCTGAGCTCCTCTCACCATCTGCTGGTAACAAACAGGCTAAGTCTTACTTTGACAGTATATTCTAGTAATTTTTCGTTATTAGCACTAATTTAAACAATAAAGGCGTATTTTAAGAAAGAAGCTATTATATAAATATACTCAGAGGCATATATATGTAATATGAACTTAGGGCTCTTGAAGTATAAATTAGATAATAATCATTCAGTTTCTCTTGCATAAGGCGATTCTGTATTTTTAACTTAGTTTTAGGTTTGGCAGAGTCTGATTCTCTCGATTCTCTCTATATTCTAAATTTTTTTGAAAGCAATACTGTGAATCTCATATATGTTTGTAAATGGTGTGGCTTCTGTTTTGGGTTTGAGTGTCGCTCTTGTGGCTACCGTGGCTCCTGAAGCTTTTATGATGGGCTTTCCCAAACCATTAATTGCTGTTGCAAAATTGCTTCATTTACCAATTTGGTATTATTGGATGGTTTCAGTTGAACAGGGAACTATCTATGATTGATGTAATAATATTTCACCATCATTGGCGGAAAAATCAAGGGTATAGAAGTTGATCCTCCAGGGCGTGATTATTTGTGACACTAAACACATACTTTTTTGATTTGTATTCATACCGGAGCATCCTTAGAAGTCACTCTTACTAGTCATCAAATTATTATGGCGGTAAGAAATTATATAAAAGCCTTTGTCATCTGGAATTTTAAATCATTCAAAGAATATAAAGGGGTTTCCAAATTTTGTAAAATTATTTTGATAGTTGGCTGTGTTACGCAGGACTCAATCATTGTCCAGGTTGAATATTGTATTAGTATCATTAGTATTGTTGATTTGAGGTAGGATGACCATGGGAATGACACTACAAAAAAAATAAAATAAAAAATAAAAAGGACAAAAAGATCAAGTGACCAAAAAAGCATTAGTTTAAACAAAATAAAAAAACTCAACCAGGGTGCAATGGTAAACCGCTAGCCAACCATGGAGGAGGGTAGGATCAGAGTGTGCTTCCTTGTCTCCATCATCATGGAGTAAAGTACAGGCCAAGGCAGAAAGAAATGGTGTGTTCATCCAATGAATGGGGTTTATATTTCTCAAGAAAGGACCAGAATATAAACTCTGCACTTAAATTGAACCAAATAGTTGTCTAGATTGTGTTCTGCTTGGATATGTGCGTTAGGTAGCTTTAAAAAGCTGGCAAAATTGGTATGGGTGTGTTGGGAAATTAACCATATTGATTAATCCCTAGTTTCCAAAATTAGGGCCAAGATTGCTCTGTCCTAGCAGAATGATCAATTAGCTAGTTTTGATGATATTAATGATATATGTATCCATTTGGGCTGCCCATTTATCTAAGTTGAGCTAATCTAAAGGTTCCACCAAGGCTTAATTTGTTAGGGCCAATCTTTTTTTTTTTAGTACTAGATGGTCCTAGGGCCAATCTTCAACATTGATTAATGTTATTTTAATAACTGGCAACAAAGGGTGAGAATGACCTATAAATTGTTAATATCACATTAGGAGGATTTTATGGAAACTTATGCCAAAGATAAATTGAGAGTTTGGTTGATGAAGATTTAATAGTGGAATGCCAATCTGATGTTAGGTTTCAGGATCACTGGCGACTAGTGCCAAGGATGATCCAATCATTATTATTATAGGAATTGACTGGCGACTTAAATTGAGGTTATTCATATTGCCAGCGGAATGCTGAGGTTTTTATTATGAGAAATCACAATGATGATTCAGATGCCAACTTTTTCTGGATCCTAGCGACTGATGCTGAAGATATTTATAATGTTTTATAATAGTAGTTTATATATGAATGACTGGTGACTTTACCAAGGATAAGTCAGTTTAGTGTTTGTTGTTTTGGAAGGACGTATTATGAGGTAATGTAGCTTATAAGAAGGAAGACGATTAGTAGAGGTTCTGGCAGTGGATGCTGATGGGTTTTGAATAGGTGAAGTAGCCTTGTATAAATAGTTGTAGTTCTCTCATATTAAAGATCATTCTGTTGCCCAACTTATTATTATTGAAGCAGTGAAAAAGGCTTGGTGATTAGAAAATGTGACAGGAGATCCACGAGCAAGTGTGTGGTGACGCACCTGGAGTGGCCAACGCTGCCAGCTCCCATACCTCAGCATCACAAGAATTCCCAAAGGGAACCTGGTCAACTGGCCATCAACATTGATGGGCTTATGGCTGTCAACCATAAGGGTGGTGTAGCTAGAGAGCTTTGGCCCCCAGGATAGGGGATGGACTTTCCAGTGCAAACTCAAAATGATCTGTTGATTAGTCATGATGGAGAAGGAGAAAGGGTTAGGCCGCCCAGGAAGGGGGATGAGACCACCGGTGCACTTCCAAAAGGGACCAATGGTGCTAAGGCCAAGTTGTTGGTCTGCTGAGTTGGTGGGTTGGACGTGGACTTGTAGGGAGTTGGTACGCCTATGAAGGCGAAACAGTAAGACCCAGCAGTTCTCATACTGGTTTGCCTGGCACACTGTCAGAGACTTGATGTAGCAGATTGCAAAATTCGCAACATTGGTGCTCACTACAGGGACTCCACTGATGTGTTGCTTGAGTAGTTGAGTATGGTTAGGAGGTTGCAAAAGCCACTGGTTTAGTTTCAGCACCTCATGGAGGAGGGGCGCTGAGGTGATCTTAGACCACCAATTAGGTGGAGTCACGCTGGAGGAATATCATATGTTTAAGAGGGAAAATATCAGGAGATTAACCATATGATTTCCTCCCCTAGTTTCTAAATTAGGGTCAAAATTGGTCAGTCCCAGCGGTTTGATCAATTACCTAGTTTCAATGATATTAATGATATTTGCACCATTTGTGCTCCCCATATAGTTGGGTTGAGATAATTCAATGGTTTTGCTAAGGCCAGATTTGTCAGTGCCAATCTTTGACACCGATTAATGTTATTTTGAACACTGGCATCTAAGGATGAGGATGATCTATTAATTGTTACTATTAAAACAGGAGGATTTCTGGAAAATTACGCCAATGATAAATTGGAGTTTGATTGATGAAGGTTTATCAGTGGAATGACAATATAATGTTAAGTTTCAGGATCACTGGCGACTAATGCCAAAGATGATCCAATAAGTTATTCATCTAGGGATTGACTGGAAACTTATGCTTTAGATAATTATATTGCTGTCTGAATGCTGAAGTTTCCATTATGAGAGCAAGCAATGGTGATTCTACTGCCAATGATTATGGATACTGGCGATTGATGCTGAAGATATGTACAATGTTTTATATAAGTAGTTTATATATGACTGACTGGGGACTGATACTGAGGATGAGTCAAATTAATATTTGGTGTTTGGGAAGGACGGATTATGAGGTAATGTGGCTTAGCTGATGGAAAACGATTTGTAGAGGTTCTGGCAGTGGATTCTGATGGGTTTTAAAATCAGGAGAAGTAGCCTTGTCAGGATTCTCCCTTTATTGGGGGTAGCCTCAACTAGGGGTTATGACCCGCCTATGGGTGGATATCAGATTGGGGTCCCCATTAACCTGGGTTGAGCCCAATCCAAAGTATCAGGGATGAGCCCCAATAATTAAATTATAATTAATTTAAAATTTGACACAGGCGACTAATTCCAAGGATGTCAAAACTTAATCAGGTTGTGGTGAATTCCCTTTTGGTGCTTGCGCCCAATCAAGTTACCCTTTTGGGACCACCGGCCAATTATGCTGAGGATGGTCCCACTCCCCTTGTATTATTTATTTATTTATATTGATTTCATTTTTGGCAATTGTGCTGACAATTTCCCACTCCTGATTCTTTCCTTTCCCAATCCATCGAGGTCCCATAAATACCTTGAAAATCTTTCTATTAGTCACCATTTCTTGTAATCTCCTTTCCGTTTTTAGCTTTACCTAAGGCCTCAATGGCCTGTTAACTCGCTGGGGGCTTTGGGACCCTGATTAAATAGGGGCCAGGTTAGAGTTGCTCCCCTAAAGTCCAACAGTGGTGCATACTACAGGGTCCCCTAAGTTCTCAGCAAGAACTATAATCAGAAGGAGGAGGGGCAGTCCCTGGCCTCTGACCCAAGAGGGCAAGCCAGGATGAGGGGGGCTAATCCCCCAAAACTAGCCTGACAGCCAAGCCCAGGTTACTGGGGTGTCATCACTGATGCCAACTCTTATGCTGATGCCATCCCCAGTGCCAATGCTGGGACCTCCTCCCAATGCTGGCCCCAGTGCCAATGCCAGGTATTACCCCGATGCTGGGACCTCATCCCTATGCCAACCCCATGCTGATGCTGGCCCCAGCACTGATGTCAGGTATTGATCCCAATGCCTGACCCAGCACCAATGCTGGCTATTATGCCAATGCCAGGGTTTTTCCCAATGATGCTTGCAAGATCCTGCCATTGTGTCTGCACTGGCTAACTTAGCTCGTTCCACCCTGCTGCCTGGATCTGGTGCACCCATCTCATCTCTGACCCCTAGTCAAGGCTTGGAGGGGCTCTGTCAGGATTCTCCCTTTATTGAAGGAAGCCTTGACTAGGGGTCGCGACCCACCTATGGGGGGATGCCAGATTGGGCTCCCCATTAACTTGTGTTGAGCCCAATCTGAAGTATCAGGGATTGGCCCCAATAATTAAATTATAATCAAATTCAAATTCAACAATGGCGACTAAAGCTGAGGATGTCAAAAATCAATTGGGTCATGTCAAAATCCCTTTTGTTCTCACACTCAATCAAGTTACCCTTTCATGGTTGCCAGCAATTTATGCCGAGGATGGTCCTGCTCTCCTTGTATTATTAGTTTTTTTATTTTATATTGATTTTGTCATTGTCAATCATGCCACATTTTCCACTCCTGATATTTTCCTTTTTCCTATCCTTCTGGTCCTATAAATACCTCAAGGATCATTTTAATAAATGTTGTTCTCACTATCTCTACTTTTTTTTCCGCTTGGAGTAACTTTTGAGCAAATTTAGGTAAACCAAAATTAAAAAGCGCCTACTAGTATAAGCTGACCTCCTTGTTTACTCCCCAATGACCTCAGATTCTCCACTGGCTGCTCCAGTGTGGGGCAGCGGTGAAGCCCACCCAGTGTTTTCCATCTGACAGGAAACGCGCTCAGACTGGCTCAGCCAGTCCCCTAAACCATTGGGTCAGTTCATTCCACCCAAGTATCTCACTATCCACCTTGCATGTGCCCAGGCAGTGCCTTGCAGACCACTCATTCTCCTCCAATCCCAGCTGCATTTCAACCTTTGGTTTGAATATGGGAAATTATTCCCATATGCTGAGAAAGCCATTATTGACTTGGCTCAGGTGGTGATGCTGCTGACTGGTTTCATAGATTTCCGCCCTTGTAAAAGGTATTTTAATTTAGGCTTCATGTGCAAAGATGACGCCGCCACTGGGCCACTGTACCCCTGGTTTTCCAGGGCACCCTTATCCCCACAACACGCACACAGTTCCCTACTGACACCATTAAGGTGGTTCATTTTGCAGGGTTGCCCACTCACCTTCCTCCTGTGGTGCTCCATCAGAAGTTGGTGGAAGGCTTGGCTACATACAGCTCTAATATTATCCTTCAGTTTGTTGTCCCCAATGGGGCCGCTCATCTTGCAGGGCTTAGGCATTTGCCACGATTAGCCCAGATTTAAATAATTCGCTTTGTCAATTCCCCCATGCACAGTCATTCCCTCATCCTCAACCCATTCTGGGCCCGTGTCTAGGGTGGGTGGACCATCTGCCCATCTTGATTTGAGTTAGACCACTCAAAGCATAAATGCCCCTCTCTTGTTGCTTCCGCTGGACCTGATTTGTCTCCATCTGGTTCCCACTTGACCCAACACCCCATGGCCTTTCCGGTTTGGGGTACAAAGCTTCCCCCCTCCCCCAAAGCCTGCTGCCACTACGGCTCTGACAACGGTCAACCAGCCCCCTCCTCATTCCAGTGCCACCTGCACCATAGCCAATCAGGAAATGACTTGGACAACAGTTTGGTCCCACGTTATTCTCCAAACACCAGCCACAACCTAACAAATAATTGACCTCAATTTCCCTCATGACTTTAATACCTGGACTTCTCTGGATGAAATTAAAGAGATGGGCAATTTTATCAAAGATTTGGAAATCTAAATCAAATTATTTATCCAGATACAGCACCCCATTCAGACCACTCAGCTTTTTATGACCCTGGCTGAACACCTCTGCGTTCCACTCTGAACACCAGATCGCAGTTACTGCAGCTGAAATCCCAGATAGCATGAAATCTGTAAGAAAACTGAGGAGTCAGTAGCAATACTTGCCAAAGGTATCCCTACTCCCATTTTTACTCCAAACATAGTCTCACAGCACAAACTGGACATCCTAAACCTGCACAAACAAGCAAATGACGCCATCCAGAGAGTTGCTTTTGCTTTTCAGGCAAAGATAAAAACCACCCGTACCAATGTAACTCTCTTTTCCCAGATTCCTTCAATCCGCCTTCATGCGGAAACTGCTTTACCAAATACCTTGGTGTTAATTTTGATGCAGGTATTTTGGAAAACCAGCCAACCATTAACCAAATCGCTCCCCATATCGCTGATCACCCCACACCATTGCTCTCCGCCTTGGCCTGCACTCTTACATTTGATATGGATTCTGATGCTGAGGATGTGCCACCCAATCCCCCTTCCCCTTCCGCCATGGTGGGTTGAGCGCTTCGTCGCTGTCCCACCTGGTTGGTTGTATTCTTATCAGTTGTATTTCACCTCTCCTTTTGGGCGGTCAAACTTCTGTTTGGGTATTCTTTTCATTCATTTTTTAGCTCTTTGAGCTTCAGTAAAGTCCATCCCCTGGTTTGCATACCTCGAATAAAATTTAGAATTTAAATAAATCACTTTTTCTCACAATCTCCTTTCTATTTTTAGCTTTACCTAAGGCCTCAATGGCCTATTAGCTCGCTGGGGGCTTTGGGGCCCTGATTTTATGGGCTAGGGTGGAGTTGCTTCCCCAGAAGTCCCAACAAGCCTGGTAAAAATAGTTGTTATTCCCTCATAATTAAGATCTCTCTCGCCCATCTTATTGTTATTAAAGCAGTAAAAGCGGCTTGGTGGTAGAAGATGGGGCAGGAGATCCATGAGGCAGGTGTGGGGTGACACGCCTGGAGTGGCAAACGCAACCTGCTTTATATTTCAGCATTCCAAGGAATTCACAAAGGGAACCTGGCTAACTGGCCACTGACATTGATGGGCTGATGTCTGCCAGCCATTAGGGTGGTATAGCTAGAGATCCATGGCCCCCATGATGGGGGATAGACTTGCCAGTGCACACCCATATGGGCTGGCGATTGGTCATGAGGGAGAAGAATCTAGGGGTTGAGCCACCAATAAGGGGGATGAGGACCACTGTGCACTACCAAATGGGGCCAATGGCACTAAGGCGAAGTTTTTGATTTGCTGAGTTGGTGGGTTGGATGTGGATTTGTAGGGTTTGGTACGCCTATGTAGGTGAAACAGAAAGGGCCAGCAGTCTTTATACTGTTTCATCTGGAACACTGGCAGAGCCCTGATGTAGCGTATTTTAAATGTGCAACATGTTGATTTTGGCTTTATGGTTCTTTGACACCGCCATGACATTCAAGATCAAGTAATAGGATGCTTTGTGGAATTTTAGTGTGCACTCTTACCTGCAGCTGTGAGGGTAGATGGGATAACAAAATGTAGTAGACCCTCTGCAAGCGATGCAAATGACTTATTTGCAGCTTTACAGAGATGATGAAAGTCTGTTGAGGTAAACAAATCAATAGTGATCTGATGGTCAGATTAAATAGTACAGCTTTTATTTGAGGGGCATAAAAGCAAGGGATAGATTTGGCGTCATAATATTAATCTAAAAATCATTTATTAAAATTTGATGGTTCAATAGGATTCCCTGATTCTGGAACCTTAGTCAATAAGGCTCAGGGGTTTGGTTGAATTGTATTGGGGTTGCTGTGCATGACAGAGATTTAGCGGAAGAATGGGACTCCAAGAAAGAGCCTTATTGGCCAGAGAATAACTGATGGCTGTAGCTGGTTATAAATTCTTGAGGAAGGATCTTTGGTGTTAGGCCCCAACAATAGAACTAGTGGTGAGGGTACTGGCAGCATGGCGCTCAAATATATTCTTCTGGAAAGGCTGTTAGCGTCATAATTTGTATCAGAAGTATTTTAGGCGATATACTAACAGGATTCTTTAAAATGGTCCAACCTAAAACAGAGAGGTCAAATTTGGTGTCCGCTGTCAACACATGCTAGTTGAAATGGGATGGGTTCATATGTATGTGGTACCTTGAGGATATCTGTTGGGCAATATCTGCATATAAAGGGGTGATTTTAGCAGTACATAGGGACTCGTGAGTCACTTGGCACTGGTAGGGATAGTGAAGTGAAGGATTTGGTCTTTTCCATAGGCTGAGAGCCCAACATAAGCTCCTCATACAATACCTTAAGTGAGGTGAGATGGGAGATTAGTGAAACAACACCATTGTTGAATCAGTGGGTAGGTGAGTACAAGTCATGTAGATAAGAATATTTTACAAAGTGACCTGGTCTCTGACGCTGCAGCAGCGTCCTCCTTGGATAAGAAAGCAACCGCAAAATAACTCTTAAAAGGTGGAAGTCACTGAAGCCCAATTTGAAAATAAAGCGATGGCAAGCTCAATTATTTCCTTGTTGGCTTATGGGAATAAATAGCTGTAGTTAACTTGTGCTAAAACTGGTAATTGTAATGAGGGAGAAATAGAGAGTGGTGGGAGTTAGGTTGGCGCGCGCAAGGGTGAGTCCTAAGTCCCTAAATGAGACATAATGGTGGATTGTATTAGAAGGACTAGATAGACTAAGAAATTGAATTTGTTTACCAGCAGTGCAGAAAATGCTAGAATGGTTTTTTCCTCTGCCCCACATTGCAGCAAAAGATGGTGGAGCTGAATACTTCAAGGTGGAACTAGCTAACAGGATTTTGAGGCTGTTTTTTATGACTTGTATTTTTTGGAAAGTTTTGCCAAGTGGAATTAAAGATTAGTACCATCAGTATTATTAATTTGTTTATTTTGAGGTATCACAACCAGGGGATGGACTTACAAATAGTAAGTAAAATAAAAAGAAAGTGGTCAAAATTCTAAATTGATCAAAACAGCGCCAAAACCAAACCAAACAAAATAATCAGGCTGGCAATGGCAGACGGCTATATTTTTAATAATAATATTGAAATCAATGTTTTATAAAGAGAAGGGGAGGATACCCCAGTGGTAGAATATGAACCCTCTACACTGCCTCCCCAAGTTTGATCCATGTCAATGAACTTTGGGTAGGGGTCAATTATGACTGTATTGGCGTTGAGCACCAATGCTCTGAACTGAGATAGCAAATAGCAAAGGCGGTCCATGGAGTTCCTGACCTATCATACGCCGCGCATTGAGGATTAACAGGATTACCTCCTTTCCCATTCATTTAATTTCCCCTTAATAAATGCAGTATCAACCTCAGTCAGCCGACATCAAATAAAATTTAAACAACGTTTTATCAAGGGGTCTCTAAGGGAGAGACTAACACTTTAGTTAGGATTTTCTTAACAAGCGCCAAGAGTTGGGAGGCTGTTTGAGGTGGTTGTCTGAGGATCTGGTGAGCCAGCCTAGAATACTTCCCCCACTATGTTGTAAGTGAAAATCTTGAGGGTGCACAATAGCCTTTTCTTCAGATTCCTTAAATAGTATGAGTTTATTATGGCTTCCTCTAATATTGCAAACGAGCCTTTCATTATGGGATTTGAAGGTAAGGTGGGACTTGTTGAGGTTTCATAACTACCTTGCGCCACTGCTTGCTAGTTAACGCTGGTAGGCTGAGTTATATTGAGAGACAAAGCTTTAGAAGAAAGTGCTCTGGTAGAGATTGGTTCTAATGCAGTAGGGCTTTGGGTGATGTTTTACAATGTGTTTGCCATGGTGGGTGATACCTTGCGCTTAGCTTGTGATTGTGAGGTGCAGGGGAGCCCAAATTCACCTTTTGTGCACTTCACAGTTCCTAAAGAACCACCTGATGCACCAAGCAAAAATATTGAACCTAGCTCATATACTCTCCATATGATGAGAGGTCAGCCAGTTTAGCAGTAGCATGTTGACGGCAATACACTCCATAATGCTCAAAATTCTTTATTAAAAACAAAAAATTAAATTATTAGAGGGTAGAATGTCTTTAGTTAGAAAAACTAGTATAATGAGAATGAAATAGGCTAGTGCCCTCATAATTGAGGGCACTGCCTTATAAGGGGATGGCTTTGGTGGTTACCATGGTATTCTTGGGTGCTGCAATAAGTGCTCAGGTTTCAGGTTTGAAGTTCACACTTTGGGGAAAAAAGTCAAAGCACAAAACCATCACAAGAATTGGGGTTGGAGAAGTGCAGTGGAAAGCCCTGATTGGCTGCTCCCTAATCAAGCAATAAAAACTTTTTAAAGTTTCAAATTAGACATGCTCTACCCTTGGAGGCCTGTCGCTCAATAAACTGCAAATTTTTATAAAGGTAAAACTTAGTATCAGGGAAATGGAATAGAGAGGATAGGTTTGCCTCATGCTGCTGTTGCTCTGCCATATTTTGTCTGACTTGGACCGCCATTTAAAGTGGGCGCCAGACAAAGATTGCCTCAAAGCCTCTTCCCCATCTGATATGACTTCCTAGGCTATTAGCCAAGGTGGCATATTGGAATTTTTTTAAGTATAATACCTTTGTTTGGCTTACCAAAAATATTGATGCATGGATATCCCTCCTTTTGGGTTGGGCATCACTAGTACAAAAATTAAAAAAGGAAAATCAGATAATCAAATTGTAAAATTAAAACTTGGAGTAAAACTGCAAAATTGTACTATATAAATTTTTATAGAAAAGGAAGTAAAATCTGGGTGATTGAGTTTCTTGAAGCTTTTAGGATATTTTATGAAATTAGTGTGGCTGTTGTAAAATTGGCAGTATGTGAGGGATACACTGAAGGGTTTTGGCACAGGGTTCAACCCACTGAGCAGCTAGGATCAATGTTGTGAGGATCGTTGTCCTGAAAATAAAATAATAGACTTATAAAATAAATATGGAGCACTTGCTCCCACAACTCCTCTTTATGGATATATTTATTACAGCTGATTCCCACTGTTCCACTAACTAAAAACTACTAAAAACCTAACCTCCCTCGATCATCTTATCCTGCATATATCATACCAATTTTTGATGATACTACTTACATGGCTTATTAACTCAATTCACTGTATCTCATTGGTTACGTCAATTCTTCATTCATTAATCTCATGACACCCAATTTGAGGCGATTTACCAACAACCCGATATTGCCTAATTTCAAGGCGCTTAAATTACTATTACTCATCAATCCTGGCAGATCCATCTGTCCCACCCTCACAACCTAAGGCTTATCATCTAGTCATATCATAATTGCGACATTACCCCCTCCTTGACTGGACAATAAGGCTCCTATTGCTTTTACACTTGGAGGAACTTCACATGCACTTGGTTGATGATCCAACAATTAGCGGGGTCCTTGATAGTATATGCATCTATGCCTGTCTTATCAATGACTTCAAATAGTCCGATCCAGATATTGGCCAGCTTGTGTTTTTGGCCAAACCCATGTTGATCATGGAATAAGACCATGTATCCATCCTTGAACTGTGCTAGGTCACTCCACCATACCTGATCGACAGCCTGGCTTTTGATTATCTTGGCTAAGCTGAACAAATATGCTTCAGTTTCTAATTTGATCAGCATATTCATTAGAATGGTCAAATAGCGTTGCAGATCCATTCCACTAGTGTCCTCTACACAGGCATATATGAGAGAGGGTAGAGTGGGGTGCCATCCATAAAGCAATTGGAATGGGTTTTTCCCTGTGGCCGAATGGTAGCTAATATTGTAGGCGAACACTGCAGTAGAAAGGAGGGTACCTAGTCAGAGGTCCTTTCCATAACCAACTTCCAAAGTATGTTCACCAGGGTCCCATTAACCCATTCAACCATTCCGTTGGACTCAGGGTGATACGGAGTTGTTAGAACCCCATGGATGGCCATTAGCTCATTTAGCTTAGGTAGAATTTGTGAAGTGAAGTTCATCCCATTATCAGTAAGGATGAATTGGGGATAACCATGTCGCTGAATTATACACTTCATAACAAACTTGGCTACCGTTAGTGCCCTCAAATCTCATATTGGTTGTGCCTCAACTCACCTAGTCAAGTGGTCGATTGCTACTAGGATGTATTTGCACCAGTTTGACCCTGTTGGCAAGGGACCCACCACATCAATTGAAATGTTGTGCCAGGTGAGTTGCGGATTCACTAACCTGTATGAAGTCTTCTGACAGAACAGCTTTTCCACTTGGCATTGGTGACAGGAGGAGATAGTATCAAGAATATCGAAGTTCATTCTTTCCCAGTAATACTGAGGCCACAATAATACCATGGTCTTACACACTCCACCATGTCCAACTGCTCGGTGTGCACATATTATAATTGTTAAGCGGGCAGAAGGTCTTGGGATATTCACGGTAGTGTTCCCTATCCGCTTATATGATTCCCCATTTTTCTGGAATGTATTGGCCCTTATTCCATCCAATACCTAGATAACTGGGGGCAGTTCATCATCGTACTTGCCCCTAAGCATCTTACCAAACAGGATATCACTCAGATCCGCCATGACTGCAATTTTAGGTAATATTGATAAACACTTGGCATTCTAGTGTTTTGCTCCAGGTTGGTGAAAAATTTCAAAATTGTATGCCTGCAATTTAAGAGCCCATTGGGCCAGACGCCCTTCCGGTTCTTTCAGATTATGTAACCAGCATAGCGAGGCATGATTTGTCACAACTTTGAATTTCACCACATGCAAATATACCCAAAATCGCTTATAGGTGTAGATCACCGCCAAGCACTCCCTCTCAGTTATGGTGTAATTGCATTCATGGCTGTTCAAACTACGACTACAGTATTCTATGGGGTGCTCTTCTCCTTCCTCATCTTTTTGGGATAGGACTGCCCCTACAGCGGAAAGGGATGCATCCATCTGAACAATAAACTCTTTTTCAAAATTGGGATATTGTGACACCAGCGCACTGGTTAACGCTGTTTTAAGTGTATCAAAAGCATGTTGCTGGCATTCCGCCTATTCAAACATAGTGTCCTTTTAAATAACTCGAATAGTGGGCCCCCAATACAGCTGAAGTTAGGGATGAAGCGCCAGTAATATCCGACCAATCCCAAAAAGACCTGTATATCCAGCTTACTCTTGGGTGGAGTCATTTTTCAAATAGCTTCCACTTTGGCTGGTTGAGGTCTCAGCCCTGTGGCATCAACCACAAACCCCAGGTACTCCAGCTGGTCCTTAAAGAAGTGGCATTTCTGGGGTTTAATCTTGATGTTGGCCTCAGTGAGCTGGCGGAATACAGCTTCTAAATGGTCAAGGTGTTAAGAGAAGGTTCAGGAGAAAACATTAATGTCATCAAGGTATACAAGGACACACAACAGTTTTAGTTCCCCCAGAATAGTATCCATTGCTCGTTGAAACGTAGCTGGGGCATTACACAGCCCTTGTGGCATCTGGAATGGTTGAAAAAGACCTTTAGATGTGATTACCGCGCACTTCTCCTTATCTGCTGGTGGCAACTCAATTTTCCAATAGCCCAAGATCAGGTCCATAGCTGAGAAGAAACGAGCTCCCCCTAGCCAATCTAAAGCGTCATCAATCCGTGGTAAGGATTATGTTTCCTTTTTAGTGATGCTGTTGAAATTTCAGTAGTCAATTACTACACGGTTGGTGCCATCCTTCTTTTTAACAATCAGAACGGGTGAAGCCCATGGACTCTTCACCACTTCAAGCATCCCTTGCGCTAATAGCTTGTCAATTTCCTCAGTTACTACTTATTCTGACATCCTTGATTGGAAGATCAGCCTTGACCTGATGGGTGGATGATCTCCAGTGTCCAGCTTATGAACCACCCCTGCGTGCATCCTAAATCATGGTTGTCGACAGCAAAAATATCTTTATATTTTTGAAATAAAACAATTGCCATATCCTACTGTGGTTCCAACAGCACCATTAATTAATCACGCGATACAACTGCCATTACACTGTTCTGTGGTTTGAAAGGCAGACCAAATTTCTCCAGCAACCCAAATTCATGAACCAAAAGAACCTCCTTGATGAGGATTAAGTGTAAGTATGCCACTATTTGGTGGCGGCGGATTTGCAGTGGTATTGTTTGTAGATTTGTAAGCAAAACTTTGATCTCCCCTGCCCTAAAAATAATGCCTGGGGCCACGTGGGGCTCAAATCGTGATTGCTGATATGGCCCAATAACCTCCCCATAGAGACCGTCTGGAATTTCAATCACCAAGTCAGTGTTTAATATATCTTGATGCCCTGATGGAATAGATATAGGTCGGCAGCTTTAAGCGGCAGCCCTTGATATTCATATATCTGTTGAGGAAGGGCCCAGGTTTTGCCATTTGACCAATGGTAGCACACTAAATTTACTCCGTCTCTATAAGCTAGGTTAATATTCCCCATATGCACCAGATCATTTGGTACTCCGTTAGAGGTGAAATGGACTGGGATTTGCTGACCCAATATTTCAAAAGTCTCATTTGTGATATCAATAGCAGCCCCATAGCGCCGCAAGAAGGCAGTTCCAATTAACATAATGTAATTGCTATTTGGTAATACTATAGCTGGGACTACCACAACAATAGAACCGAACAGCAATGGAAGCACACTGTATGCTCCCTCAGAGACTGTATTTTTTGCTCCATCAGTGCTGTATACCATCCAGTGTTCCACATCCGGTTTTAATGTCAACCTGGCCACCAATTTGGTGGAGACTATGTTGACAGGGGCATCAGTATATATTATAGCACGGACTAGAGTCTTAGCTACAACCAGGTCACAGTAAGTACATTCATAGTAGGATGTATCTTGACTGTTAATAACATGGACATCTAAAGAATCCCTGTTTTCAAGGAAACACGCAATCCCTTCACCAATTCTGGGATATTGGTTTATAATAGTTTTGACAGGAAGAGCAACGTTTACTGCTTGCAAAAAAGGTGCATCCAAGGAGGGGTCTAACTTTTCAGGTGTTACTTGGTAAAACATTTGAAAGGCATATGGCTCAACATGCATCTGAGACCCCATTCTGCTAAAGTCGCTGACTGTACTTGTTTCAAAACATTCACCCCTCCACCCCGGCTGATGATATAAAACTGACTCATTGTGCAAGGAAACTTCCGCTGAATATTCTAATTTGGGTTCAGGTGGGACGTCTTGAATTGGTATAGTGGAGATAAAGTGTCCCTTCTCTAATCCGCTCTGACTTTTATCTGGCCGTACTGTCCCAGCTGTACACAATAGACCAGTTGATTAGGGCACCATCGTGCCAGATGCCCCTGATGACTGCATTTAAAACAGCTAACCCCATAGGGCTCACGTCCCTGATTAATGCAATATGAACCACAACGATAGTAAAGCTGGAAGTGATCAGCATAAACAGGTTTAGGGCGATAGTTGGCCCATGGACAATAAGCAGGAATGGGTTGGACGTTTAACTGCTGATGATAACCTTGTGAAATCTGCACTGGACTGCCAGTGTTCCCCAAATATGATGATTCAGCAGTTATAGCAGAAGGACTCCGCTCAGCATTAGGTGGAGGGAAGTTGGCTGATATATGGTTAAAAAACTGAATAAGTTTAAGCAAAGGTAATTCTTCATCCACCAGCGTGGCCATAACGTTATGTAACTCATTGTATGGCTTCACAGCAGAAGTCATCATAATACACACTTCCACTTCAGATAAAACTCCATCCCCAATTAGCATGTGAGCTTCCGCCGTAAATCACTCAGCAAACGTGGTGAGAGTTTCATTCTGCTAAAACTTAATGGTCAAAAATTCAGCCTTCCACTGTGACATTATTGCAGTTCCACCGAACAACTGCAGCACTGTGTCTTTTACTTCTTGGTATATAGGGGAACTGCCTGGGAAGATAACAGATGACTTGATCAGCACTTCTGACATCCAAGGAAGAAATCAACAGTTTTGCTCCTCATCAATCTGAGACTCCTTCAGTTGCAATCTCAAATCACTTAAAGTACCCATAAATATTCCCTTCAAAATCAAATGGGGCAGCTTATTGCAGTAGACCACCTGGAGCAGCTCATCTTGTTTTTTAAGCACAGCATCTAATGCCAGTTTCAGCTCCACATAGGCAACTTGAGGCAACATGGCTGGCAACTGAGTTTTTGTCATATTATAATTGATCAATGGGACCCCTGTAGTGAGCACCACTGTTGTAAAATTGGCAGTATGTGAAGGATACACTGAAGGGCTTTTGTACAGGGTTCGATCCACTGAGAAGCTAGGATCAATGCTGTGAGGATCGTTGTCCTGAAAATAAAATAATAGACTTATAAAATAAATATGGAGCACTTGCTCCCACAACTCTTCTTTATTGATATATTTATTACAGCTGATTCCCGCTGTTCCACTGTTGAGATTTTTGCCCATATTTCCAGACTGCTAGATTACCTGGTGTTGCTAGAGGAAAATTCCCTAAGGCGAAGTGAATTGGAAATTGGTTGGCCCAAATTTTGGAGGAACTATGTTTGGGGGATTTTGTGATATTCGCCTGGTTGTATCCATCAAGGATCAATCTGGATGAATACCTAATATCTCATCGGGTGGAGTGGCCAACAAAATAGGGGCATCTGATAGTGATTAACTATCAGGTGTACCGATTGGGATTGGTCAGGTTTCATCACTGACTGATTGGTAATGGATAGTGAGTTGTGAGGCGAGTGATGCTGCCTGCAACTAGTGAATCAATTGGTTGGTGAAGTGACCTGCCATAATGGGTAAAAAGTCCCATTACATAAGCAGGTCACTAGCCAATTATGGTTGGTTCACTTAGATTGAGAGGAAAACGTTAGGGACACGTTTCTGACTCTTTCCATTTGAGGTCTCGAGGATGTCAAATGATGGAATCCTAGCCAGGATGGGGAAGACCATTGCTTCTGAGATGAGGAAGGTTATTCAATGGCAATGGCTGCCGTTTCATCAAAGAGGTGTCAACTGAGGGTTAGATAACCTAATCCCTATTATATAATTCCCTAGGATTCACTATAATAAAACATTGAAAAACACAGATTAACAGATATTAAAACAGTATTATTAGTTTTATTAGTAATATTGTAGATTTGGTGTATAGTTAGACTATTAGCATCTAGTGTGAAGTTCCATCTCAAGGATATTATTGCAGAAGGCAATAATTGGAAGACTCTCAGAGAGAAGAGTAGAGATCTGAGCGTGGATCTAGAGATGAAGGGAACCACAATTTAGGGATAGCTGTCAACTGTGTGTTGGGCTGAAAGAGATTGTCATCAGGAGATCTTGACAAAGATCAGGTGGACATTAATACAGAGAATGAATCCCTATGAGTATAACTTGTATTATTTAATCAGAAGTACTGGCCAAAGCGTTGGGCCTAATAATAGTTCTAACTCAACTATGGATAATAGTCTCCATACTATTATCATATAATATATTCTATACAATGCAAGGTGCACAAGGAAATCAAACCTGTGCAGTAAAAAGGTTACTGTGTTGATGACCAATAATCTACCAAGAGTAAATTTTTACATCCGCTAGCTAATAATTACTACAAACCTAACCTCCCTTGACCATCTTATCCTGCTTATATCATACCAATTTCAGATGATACTACTTACATGGCTTAGTAAATCAATTCGCTGTAACTAATTGGTTACATCAATTATTCATTCATAAATCTCATAACGCCCAATTTGAGGTGATTTAACAACAACCCAATATTGCCTAATTTTGAGGCGCTTAAATTACTATTACTCATATTAATCTCAGCAGAACCATCCATCCCGCCCTCACAACCTAAGGCTTATTGTCCAGTCATATCATAATTGCAACAGTGGCAATGGGGGAAAATTAACCTAGAGTTAAAATTTTGCATTTTTCTGGTGAAGTTGAGGGCTTTCTCTGCATAAGAGCCTTATCTTCTCAACATGCATTCATCTAGGCAGAGTGGAGACTAGAGAAGTATTTTTAGTTTAAGAGGGTAGCAGGCACTACCTGTAATACTGCCTACTAAGGCAAGCCTAACAGTGATGGTGTAGATGCTGGTAGATTAAAAGGTGTCCTTGTATGAAGTGGGGCTTGATGGGAAGGATGTGCAAACCTTTCATTAGGTGTGCAGTTTCATCTTATCAGCTACGAGCTACAGTAGACAGGCCTTGTACTGGAACCCATTGTTTAGGTTTCAGTATTATGCTCCAACCACATGTGATTGCTTTTGGCCTGGTTTGTGCCCTTGGGGGTTGAGAGGAGATGCTTAAAAGCAGTACATAGTCTATAAAGGTGACCAAGGGCGGTGAACCGTGAGCAGCAGGGTGCATTTGATTAGGGTCCACAGATAAAGTCGCTTTGCAATGTTAATAACTGACATGTGAGGATCACCTCAATATTATAGGCCAAAGTGGGGGAGTGGATAAATGATGCCATGGCAATTCAAGCTCTTTGTATAGTGGCTTCTAGGAGAGATGCTAATGTTCACAGGTAGTATGGGTCCAAACTCCATTAACCTGCGGTGGTAATCCAATTTAAGTGATTTTAGGCCCACCATCGGTGGAAAGTTGGAATAATGCGACCTACAGTATATTCTCAGGGTGAGATAAGGTGCAATGATGCAAAGGGCTCCAAGTGGGATTTAAATTTGAGGTTGGCAGCATGGTCTGCTTTATTTGTATCATTTAATCCCGTTGTTTTTAAGATTTCTTCTAATGATTTATAGATGGTGGTTTTAGCTGGGAAGGCTTCCACAATGCTATGAATTAGGTGAAATAATCCTCTATGTATTATTCAATGGGGTGTTCCTATAATGCAGTGATCCTCATGGGTAAGGGTTGTGAAAGCTAGAACTTTTTGCTCTCTGGTCTCAGCCCATTATTTTTAATATTGCAATTAATAACACTTCAGAGGGGTTAACTTTAAGTAGCATGGTTGCTAGAAGTTTTTTCAAAGACTCAGTGGCTCCCTTGGTACACTTCTATCTGTTTTTGAGCAGCAAGTGCAGGCGTTACTCAGGTTGGAAGGTTAGTTTGGTTTTCAGGCTTACCCCTTTATTGACATTCTTAAGCAGTTGCTGGTGCTTCCTGAAACTGGTTGTCAGCTTTTCAGGTCTTTCTGGATAGATGAGGCCCATCCAGATTGGTATTTTCTTTAACCAATTGGGTGGAAGATACTGGTCCATCATCAGCCTAATTCATGTTTGACAACTTGACCCAAGTATTGGATGTGAAATCATGAGTTAAACTCATATTCTGATTGCTAGATCATTCATTTTCAGGTTGAGATAAATAAATTACAGCTTGTCAAGTTCCATATTTGGGGTCTAATTGGGATATATAAGAATGGAACTTGATTAGAAAAAAACTTGAATCATTAGTTTAATTATGGGGTGAAGTAGGATGACCCAATCTAGTGCTTTGTGAACCAAATTGGATGGTTGATTTAACTTTAAGGGTGAAGGGTGGAAGGGCAAATAGCTGAGCATTGCCTCTCACTGGGGGAGCTTGAAGCCTGGTATCAGCAGCTTTTTTGATGGATTGAATTAGCCAACTAATCAAGAGTGGTGTCTTCATGGGGGCTGAGTAGCTTCCATATGATTTGTTACAATTAAAACACCATGTGTGATGACCTTTTTTGTTGGTGGGCCCAGTGGTTACTGGGATGCTGCACATGCTAAGCCAATGGGTGTCAGGTAACAGAAGTATGAACTGGTGAGCTGGCACTTGTTGTAGTAAACTATGTTTTAAGGTGGTGCCTGTTTTCTTGTCACCACCTGAGAGCAGGTGACTGGTCGACCCTGAATTGGGTAAATGGGCATTACAATATTTTTGGGGGGTGCTGGCTCATTTGGTTATCTCAGTATGTTCTTTAGCAGATTTTCCATCTATTATTACTAATAGTTCTAATAAATCTCTTTTTGGAGCTGAATTTCAAGGCTAACTTGATTTTTGAAATGTGATGTTTAAAGAAAGGGATTCAACTTTAAACTTCTATTAGATAAGGTGAATAATATATTGAGCGACATATTGATGCTAATACTAAAGTGAGGTTTTTAATAGCTAAAAGATATGCCTTACTACAGTATCATTAGTCTCTAGCATGTTAATATTGTAAAAAGCCAATTATGAACTTAAAATTTTATTTAAGGTTCTTATTAACCATACCATATAACTGATTATGGATTAGTAATTATATCGAGAAACTAAAATTAAAGGTCAAAAAATATGCTATCTATAGCATTATCAGCCAAGAGAAGACTGAAATACAGGGTGATCATTGACTTTGCTTTAGCTTTGCCGTAATGAGTTCTGAGGACATTAATGGATAGGATGATGGGTTTCCAGAAGATTCTTTTAGTAGCTTTATTATAGGAGTGGATCTCGGTTAGACGGATGGTGCAGTTTTGATAGCAGGCAGTATTGAGGATTCGATTCAAGTTGGAGGACGCCATTTCAAGTGGCAGCACCGGATATTTGAGTTTATTGTTGGTGAATTTTAAAACGGTACAAGCAGCTGTACGCGTAGCTGGAGTGGCCCTTGGAAGCCAAAATACGCGATCAACCTCCAAGTAGCAAACTATCTGTTGATGCAAGGTTTGACAGACTGGGGTAATTTGAACGCTTGCATTAAACATATGAACTTTGGTGAAAAGGGGTTCGGGTGCGCTCCAGATTGCTTTCTTCCCTAGGGCCATCGGTTGGCCAATCGAATGGAACTCTTCCCCTGGTCCAACTACTCTAGGTCGATTGATTTTAGTAGGGTTGGTCACTTTATTGGGGGTAATTCCCACAATGCTGGGCAAAGCAAGAAATGCAATACAAAAAGTTATGGAAATTAGAATTAACGCAGATATCGCCATGCATAGATAAATCCACTTTTCAGGATTTATAGCGTGTTATTGAAGTTTAACGGATGCAGCTAGATGTCTCGATTATTCTGATGTGATAGAAATGATCGTCTGGTTTGAATTTTGTTTGGGTTTAAGCAACTGCAAAGAATATGATAGAATCTTACATTGATAACATGAGTTATGTCTCATACTTATTAAAGAGTTGCCCCAAGCTGTTTACTTTGAACTTTTGGAATGTAAACTATGCCCTATAGGTATATTTTAAATGGTTCAACTCAATATCAAGCCACCTATCTTTTATTATTGATTGTCGTGCATTAGTTCACAATTCCTGCGTCAACTATAAGAGTAAAGCTAATTTAATAAATTTTCAAAGCAGCCAAATCTTAATACAATTGCTTCTTTTTAGAAATCATATCTTATTTATAAATATTTATATTATACTCCTTATTTGTCCTATGCCATCAAACTCTTCAATGAAGTCGCCCAAACTCAATATATCTTTCGCTGAGGTTTATGAGCTGATCATTATTCGTTAGCCTATAGATAAACTAAAAGCATCCTCTGATCTTAGTTATGCGTTGGGTTTCGTTATTAGAAATTCGCCTTTTCTATAATTTGTAGATTGGGAGCATATTACGCATTTTTTATGATACATTTATCATTACGTTGGATGAGTAACTTGTAAAGGTCTAATATTAGATTCATCGGTTAACTTTGCGTCATTGATATTGACAATACATAAGTGCAATAGTACAGCAATCGGTAAATCACTAAACTGTTAACAGTTTCATAATTGTTTCTAAATTCACCAAACATCTTCATTAACACAATTTACACCATCTGACTAAGATTGTACAAAGCTTTAGATAACTTTTATAATTTTATATTCAATCTAAGGGTGGATGGCATAGGTGTAGGAGCATATAACTACCAACCGGAAGGCACAATTTTTTGCCTTGGCACACAGACTGGAGTGACTAGCTGTAGACTCTATAGTGGAAGTAAGTAAGGCCCAGCAAAAATCCTTATAAAGTCAGTGTAGGCCATAAAAGTACCAAAGTATCCGGAGGTAGTAAAACTTATAGTGGATGAGTCAAACTAATTGGGTTTTATATTAATTATTCTTCTCTATTTTGGTAGTACTGTCCTCTGGTTAAGCTTCATCAATAAATAAAAATATTCAAACTGATTTTTATTAGTGGCATCTATTCTTAGCTAATATTTATCAAATTATTGACTTATTATATCTAATATAGGTTTGCATGCTAGAATATAAGCTGTCTTTATAATTTAGGGCTCAGTACGTTGAGTACTTTTTATTTAAGTTTAATATTATATGTTAGCTCTGAGCTACCCCAAAAATGGCTAAAAACTTGCCTAAGACAATATAAATTCTCAACTATAAACTTACTTTTTCATAGCTTTATAAAACTTCCCTGATCAGTATATAACATTTAATTAGTGTACTGAAATGTGGAAGATAAAGCTAACATGCCTACCAAACAGCTATTATATCTCATATAATTACAAGTCCAAAGTTGAAAATAATAGCCTCAGCGATTATTCTCAGGCGTTAGTGATGGCAGAAAGGAATATAATCGTCATTCTTTATATCTTATATAATCTTTTTTGTCAATCGATAGTTGTAGCTGATTTTTAACTTTAATAAGATTGAGGGAAGAATTTGATAGTCAGGGGTAAAAATGTAAGTATGTTCCAATTATGAAATACTCCTTTGTTTATGAGCTCTAGTTCAGAAACTTTATGTGCTTCTTAAGCCCTCTTTTTACTGGTTAGTTTTAATAACTTATCCTATTACTATTCCTAATTCATTGGCTTAAGACACAGCTGATATTATAGGTATCCTAGATCTATCTTTAGAAGCTTTTGGATAGCTCTATCTTTGCTTTACTGTATTTTATAAAAGCTTTGGTTTATATGTACTATGGATTTTTTGCAATGAAAATTATATTTAGTTTGCTGAAAGTTAGCTACTTGGACTTTTTTCACTCAATATAGGTGCCCAAGTTGCTGTTGTGGGGTTCTTTGAAAACAAATTAGACACCAGGTGACTTTCTGAAGGGGTGTAGTAAACTTCTATGAGTATCTCTTCTTTTGTTACTAATGCTGTAGCAGTGAATGCTAGTTGGAACTGCTCATCTTCATGATGGCATTAATCTGGTTGACACTCTTAGACATAACTTTGGTACTTTGGCATCTGGCGCATGACACAACAAAATTCGTAACCAACCTCTCCCTTGGTTTTTTCAGCAACCAAGGTATCCTTCTTCACAAGTTTTCTATTCTTTAGATCCCAGACTGGCTACTGTCAATATCTTCACTTAACTCAATATAAATGGAAACAAGGACAAAGCTTGTGATTCTATGGTAAAAGGCTTATTTATCAAAATTAAGCTAAAGTATTTTCATAATTCAGGTATTTTTAAGATGCAAAACCAATATAAATGGGGTATAAAATGGGATAGGGAATAGCAATATTGTAGTGCTTCAAGGACCCCTTCTCAGTATCTTATTGATCTCCACTGGGCCAATGGCATCCATTTTACTTAATGCCTGTATCCAAGAGCTATGTTTTGTGGTAGACATCCAGAAAAGGATGTTCATGGTCCCTTTTTATATTACAGATTCTGGGTTTGGGGCAGCTATATTGCTTATGGTTATTGCTTCTTCACCCTATTTAGTAATATGATGATCAGGTTGGGACTTAGACAATAATGTAATGGAGCTTGCTGATATAGTTAAGACTGCCCTGCCACTCAGTAAGGATTACCACCTGTTGTAATTGGTTTTTACCAACCATCTGATACAATATTTTTTATATTTGATGTCATACTGAAACTAATAACTAGATAGCAGATCAATTGAAATAGTGGTTACTATGCCACACGGCATCAAAATTTATATCTAGTGGCCTGAAGAATCAATTAACTATTAATTGATTTCCTAAAACCCCACTGGGGCATCTCTGGATCCCTGAATTTATTGGCTCCTAACGTTGTAGCCTCGATCTTTATATCACCTCCTTTTCTATTTTAGCATGCTATCCCAAGCTGCCCCATGCCAGCATAAGCCCCATTGGTAATAGGGTCCTATATTTACTATGACGGTTGGCCAGTAATTTAACTGCATCCAGTGCATTGCATATATATGAAAATGCCTCTACCTTAGTTTTTTTTGATTTCCTACTCAATTTGGATAGTATAATTTTAGTCTGCCACTTAAAGGTTCTACTTAGTAACCATGAAAAGCACCAATGAGATCTCTGGTAGAGAAGGCATATATGTAAAGGGTTGTCAATGGTAAGGGGGTCTTTTTTCCTGAAGAAGCTGAGAGAGCCACTATTGATATAATAACATTAGTGAGCCCTGGACCATAGGCAGTATCAGATACTACAGTGTGCTCCTTTGTTTTGTTTCAATAAAAAAACCATATTTCTGTATATAAGGTTTTCTGTAAGTTTTCTGGTTGAGGTTACTTTACTCATACATCACATATGGGTTGCTGTGTTTAACCTGTGCTCTCAAGATACAACGTCACTTCACCAATTTTCACATGTGGTCTCACTTCAAGGGTTTCACCTTATCCTCCTGAGTCAAAGCTTATTAAAATGAATTTAGAGACCATAGTCCAGATTTCTTCACTGCGGATGTAGTGTAACCCTCCAAAACAGTAGTGTCTGGCCACAAGCCCTGCCAAAGTATTCTACCTAAGATTTTTCAAGTACAAACAGATGTGAAAACTCACCTTGGTCTGCTCTCTAATATCTTTTTTGGTCATGATTAACAAGTAAAAAAGTTAGTAAAAGATATGGATGAACTTTCAACTCTATTACCAATTTGTATCAAGAGCAGACTCCTTATGTGAGGAACTTAAAAAAGGGAAAAACTTAAAGTCTCTAGCTAGTGAAAACAGCGCCCTGAAAGTGGATTTTCAGGCTATTAATAAAAAGTTGGCTAATATGTAAACTATGTTGCAGGTGGAACGCCGCAGTTATCCTGAAATGCTGAACCAATTAAATCAGAAATTCAGCATGATATTTGCCAGTGCAGATTGGGTCAAGTCACTCTGGAAATCCTGTTGATGAAACAGGATATTGGTCCTTCCATTTTGATTGTTATTGCTCCCAAGGACTCAGATGATACAACGACCCATATCATTTCACTCACCCTCCTTTTGTTAGTAAATTGGAATGTCAGATAAGGTCATTGCAGGGCCCTCAGCCCTGCAGCCATGAAATTAATTACTGGTCAATATTGCTAATTTATTTAAGTTCAATAAGAATGAAAATGTACATAGTTTTATTGACCTCTACAAGATTAGTTGGATGGAGCGTCCAAAACCCCTAAGTTGGCAGCAGTGATGAACTAGTTGGACTCCAAAAGTCAGGAGTTAATTATGCTAAAATTAATGAAGGTTGGTGTGACCTACCCTAATGCTAAGGGTATTCTTATCAAGAAGCTTGGTGGAGCTGAAAGGATGACCACCCTGAGAATAAATGCCTAGATATTTTGCTTAATGCAATGAAACTATTTAATTGTTTATTGAACCTTTTTATTTGGAGGTGAAGACGATATCTGGAGCTAATGTTATCAATGACTTTGAAATTCAGACCACCTTCCACCATGCCTGCGAGCTCACACAGAATTATGTAGGGTTCTTATACCAGTATGGATTGTGGAGAACAATATATAACACAGATGGTAGATTATCTCTGGCAATGCAAAATCACTTTTGGGTGACAAAACAAGGTCTACTAGAGCCTCATGACCCACAATCCTGGGATGTCTCCTCAAAGCAAGAATTACCTTGACCCTCTGGCCCTTGTTCTTATTAGTATGATTTTACTAAGATCACTTATTATTATTGTAAGAGCTTGGGCCATTATAAAAAATCACTTTCTGAAATTAAGTTCTAGCCCCAGGGTTCTCCTAGTGAAACCGTTGCATGAAATACTCTTGGGAAAAGTCATGGCGGAGTAGAACATGGATTTTCTACCTCCACTCCATCTAAAAAATCCAAGTATAAAAATCTTTGCATTCACCTTACATCCAGTTCCAGGGCATGGATGGTTTTTTCACTTCTGTTGGTCCAGCAAGTATTAATTGATGATTCAGTAATTTAGATTAGTTGTCCTGTGAGGAAAGCAAAAGCAAATTTACACTGAAAATAGTATTGACGCCTTATGTTTAACAGTTAGAGCAACAAAAGCTTTCAGTTGATTCTGGTGATATCCCCAAAGTTGCATGGGGTCCTAGTGAAAATACCTATTGAAGTTTTAAAGGAATATAGTACTCAATTAAGCAAAAAGATTAAGCAGTGTTTGAATCAAGTGGACACCCTAGAGGTCCACACAATTAATGCTTCAGATGCTTACTATATTGAGTGAACATACATCAATATTAAATTAAATAAGCTCAATTTCAGAGCTATCATAGACAGTGGGGCACCGGTTATTGTGTCTACCAAGCTAGTTAAAAGACTAGGCCTCGCACCAGACCTAAATCATCAGAAAGTATATGGTAATGCAGGCCCCATACTACTACATCGAAAGTTGCCTCCAGTGCTTTAGCCATTGCAGTTTTGTTCCTTAGTGTTATTTTCTCCAGTCATTGTTTTTGAAAACTAGCAATATGACTTCCTCCTTGGACCTCTTATATGAGAACTTATAAAGTTAAAACTAACTTAAAGAGAACACATTAGAGATAATGTGGCAAACTAAACCACTTTTGAAAACTGAAAAATGTGAGCACTGCTCCTAAATCTCAAGGAGTAGTTAACTTTTTTTATGAAGATGGCAGTTCTTATTGAATATCAGCGTTTGCATGGCCATATCCAGCTGTTACCTAATCAGGTCGTGGAATATAAGGGTATTCTATTACAAGCTAGCCGTAGCCTGACCATTCCAGCAATACACCAAATTATTGTTGGAATCAAAACTGATTTAAAAATTTCCTCAGGTTTCTATGGCAAAATATTAGCGCAATATTGTTGTTCTAAATCTGAACTGGTCGCCACATTAGATTATCCTTCCCAACTACAACAAGATTTAGATACTGCTAGCCAACCTGTATGCATACCTATTCATATCCAGTAACATCAACTGGTTGCGTTTATACACCTTCTACATTTAAAAAAGTCCAAAATGTTTATGAATATGGTCACTTTAATGAACTAGGTCCTTATTGACTGTACCTAGCGATCTTTTTACTCTTTCATTCCTCGGGAAAGCCTCTAAGGGTTAACCAAGATGGAGAAGGACCAAGCACTGGATCTTTTCAAGCAATATAGTGTTATTTTTGAAGAAGACAGCTGCGTTTTAGGTTAAGCACAAGATGTGCTACACCACATTGAAACTAGTAATCATCTGCTGATATGCCTTCATCCAATTAGGCGTTCCAAGGTGGCAGATGAAGTCAATAATGCTTTAATTATTCATATTTTACAGCACGGGGTGTTAGTGCCATCTAAGCATCCTTGGGCCTCCCCAGTGTTAATTGTCAAGAAAAATGATGGTTCTAACCGCGTGGTAATAGACTATTGGAAGCTTAATAATACTACTAAAAAGATTTTTATTTTTTACCGCAGATTAATGATGCGCTAAACTACTTGAGTGGAGCTCAATATTTTTGCAAATGGATTTGATTTCTGGTTATTAGCAGATAGAGCTGCCTAAGGAGAAGCAGTAAAGTTTACCATGATTATAACACAGGGCCACTATCAGCCTATGAAAATGCCACATGGATTGTACAATGCCTCCATGACCTTTCAGTGGACTATTGATAGCGTCTTGGTGATATAAAAATTCCATAAATCCTAACTTATTTATATGATATTAACGTTTTCTATAACGTTTATGGATCACCTGCAACACCAGGAAGATATTTTTCCATCAGCTCGCTAAGGATGATCTTAAGATAAACCTTGTCAGTGTAAATTTTATCTTTGAGCAGCTAGAGTACTTGTGTTTCAGCATTGATAAATATGGCTTGTGGCCCCATCCGGCAAATATTGAAGCAATTGAATGCATGGTGCAACCAAGTAGTAAGAGCGACGCTCAGTTCTTCCTTGGAATTATTAGCTACTACCACCAGTTTTTAGAAAACTTTAAAAAGATAGGTGACCCACTATTTCACCTGTTCAAAAATAGAGTACACTTTGATTGGACTGGTAACTGTTAGCTGGACTTTGATAAACTCAAGCTGTACCTTACCAAACGCCACTGTTGATGTAACCTAATTTTAATAAGTTGTTTAATATTCAAATGGAGCCTTCTCTCACCACCGTCAGGGCTGTGTTATCTCAACATGATTCTGATGGAATCAAACACACAGTTTCTTATTACAGTCAGATGTTGGATGTTAATGAACAAAACTATACAGTAACAGTAGAAGGTTTGCCTGGAGGTCATAAATGCTTGTAAAGATTCCAGGTTTACATTCATAAATTGTGTTTCACTGTAGTAACTAATCACGCCTCTCTCCATTGTTTACAGAATCTGAAAGAACCTGAAGGGCGACTGGCCCATTGGGCTTAGAATTTGAAGGCTTACAATTTAGAAATTCAGTATTGACCTGGCGTCAATCATCAAAACGCTGATTTTATCCATCCTGCCTATGGTAGACTTAGTGGCTGACATGGCTGATGAAATATTTGACAAAATGCTAAACCAAAGCTATGACAAAAACCAATGAAAGTTCAGCACTCCATAGAAGTATTAAAGATGAATATGGTTGTTGAAAATGAAAAAGCTTTATAAGATCAGCAACAATCAACAATTCTGGATGCCTCAGCCAACAGATGGACTGATATTATTATCAGGCCCACAAGTAGACAGGGCACAAAGAGTTTCAGGTAAAAATTTGTTTATTTAAACAGCATCATAATTGGGAATCTATGGCTTTTAATATCTTATGAGACTTTATGCTTCTGTAAAAATTGTTAAGTGGACAGTCCCTTTCAGAAAGTCACCTCCTACTACCTGGTTAAACCCGACTTTGATTTGCATACTGTTTCTATTGACGTTGTGGACCCTCTAGCCAATACATCTGGTCAATTTAAATATATAACTGTGGCATTGAACTCCTCACAAAATGGGTGGAGCCTAAATTGGTCAGTGACTTAGGGTCCATAAATATGGCTAAATTCAATTTAGAAGATATTGTTTATCAACATAGATGCCTTAGTGTCTGTTGACAGACAACAGAGCTAATTTCACATTCAATACATCATAACGACTCAACAACTTGATAGGTATACATGGGTTACTATCTACTCCTGAACCCTGAGCTCAATGGCTTCATTGAACAAATATGGTGCTCTTAATGTTATTTTGCATAAGATAATTATGGTGAAGGCGTCCAGCTGAAACCTTTTCTTGCCTTCCACCGTTTTGGCTTATAATATATCTTATCATTTGGTCATTAAGCATTCCCCATTTGCTTTACTTCATGGGAAGCAACTGCAGCTTCCACCAATTTTATATTCTTCTGTCACTCATGAACATGATATTCCTTTAAAATGCTTAGAAACATTGTAACATACGCTGATACAAAACAAAATGGCATATTTTAATGTTCAGTCTCAGTAAAGAAGATCTTTTTGAATGAGATAATGAATACTGACAGCCTTTACCCCACTTTACTGTAGTGGAACTATTTTTGTACTATGATAACCATGCATTTAGAAAATTACCAAGTTGGATCACATATAGACGGGGCCTTTTAAGATCATTGATAAAACATCCACGAATGTTACACTATGAAAAATCCTGTTAAGAATGACCTTATTAACCAGGTGCACACTAAGTTCCTAAAGAAATATCAGCAGAGATTGGGTTAAAGACCCCATGTTCTTAATGAATTAGTTGACTTCCCACACATCTTTGCTCCCGAATATTTGTCAAGTGGGGGAAATGTTATAATTGTTATTACCAACCATCTGGGTTATGTTATCTTTAATTTCTTGATTCATATTCTATCTAATAAGTATATAGCAAATTCAAAAGGGTGGTTAGCTGAGCGGGTAAAACTGCTTCCACCCTAGTGCAGGTTTTGAGTTCAAAACCTGTAATGGCTAAAAAACACTATTGGTGTGGTATATTTGTCCCAAGGTCGACCCACCTCAAATAATTATAGCTGATTCAATCAGTTCATAGTAACCAGTCAGCCCGAGTCCCATGCTTTATAAGTAGTGGCCTAATGTATCAATTTACTATTTATTAAATCCCTAAATCCCCACTGGCACATCTCTTTTGTAGTGGGTTTTAGTCCCGTGAGGACCTGTGGCCAATGGGTGTGAAGCTAGGTATTTCATCAGGGAGTGAGGGTTTGATGGATTGTTGAGGCCCAATTCTGGGAGAAGTTGGAGTGGGCTGCGCGGGACCAGTGTTGGGAGGGGAGCATAGGGGCGGTGACGGCCACAATCCAGGTGCCCAGGATCTTGGCAGCATGGGCTTTGAAGTCAAGCAGGCCCATGCCACCATGATGATGAGGGCCAAACATGACCTCTAGCCGTACTGGTGGTGGGCGGCCTGACCAAAGCCATCCTTGCAGCAGGGCATACAAGGATTTAAAAAGCTTGGGGAGAAGGGGATGGCGTGGGCTCCAAACTAGACTGTGGAGAGGTGCATAGAGTTGGCTAAAACAACCCTGCCAATAAGGGAAGTAGGGTGGGCTCTTAGGGAGGCGATGCGCTTCGTCACGTTGTCAGAATATGTCTCTTCATTACTGCTGATGCGTACCCGCCTGCCTCCACCCACATGCCCAGATGGCGGACTGGCCCTATGGTAGGGCGTGGCACGAAGGGGAGCACCAGTGGGGTGGTGTGGGGTGAGCTGGGAGGGCGAGCACATGTGCGAGCAGATGGGCTGGGCAGGGCACTGGTTGCTGGGGCCCAGAAGGTTTGATAATGACCAAGGAGGATGATTTCAGTTTTGGAAGCATTCAGTGCAGTGTTACTTACCCGGGAATACTCCTGGATGAGAGCTTCAAGTGCGCGTGCATCTTTATTATTAGACACCCCAACCACACAGTCATCTGCAAATGCCATCATCTTGACTGGGGCTTGGCCAGGCACATGGACCCCCAGTGAGTTGGGCATTCACGTTTCAAAGTAGTGGGTCAAGGCTGAAGTTGTATAAGAGTGGGCTAAGGGGGTCCCCTTGTCACAAGCCCCTTTGAGGGCGGACTACTTCCATTAGGAAGCCAGGGCCATGTACTGCCATTGTTGCAGATTCCATGAGCAGCATCACCCAGTTGATGAAGCGAGGGGGTAAGCGGAATTGATGGAGGCAGGCCCTGAGGTATTCCAAGTTTACTCTATCATAGGCCTTCTGTTGGTCCAAGAATACAAGTGCCCCAGAGGCTGTGGACTGGCATGCGTTAGCCACAGAGTGCACGTTGTCCCAAATTGACCTTCTGGGTATGAAACTGATTGTTCTGGGGAGATGGTGGCAGATGCTACAATCCCTAAACGGTTAGCTATGATTTTTGTTAAAATTTTTGTATCCATGTTAGTTAAAGAAATGGGGCACCAGTTGGCTAAGTCTAGCTTGTCCCCTTTTTTGAAGAGTGTGACAGTGAAGGCCTCTTGTCCTCCTGGTAGGAGGCGCGTTTCCAGAAGGCTCTGAATAAGTGAGGCAAGCAGTAGTGGGGATATATATTTGAAGTACTTTTTATAGAATTCATATGGAATGCAATCTGGGCCTGGGAATTTCCAGTTTGGTGCACCGTGGATGGCTGTCCATAATTTGTTCTGAGTAATCAAATTCATTATTTCTGGGTATCAGGAAATGGTGCGGATGTGGGTTCAGTTGAGAAATTCCGCCACTTCAGCCAGCTGAATTGGATCAGATCAGTATAACTTGGAGTAATACTTTTGTGTTTCAATTGCCACTTCGGCTGGTGTATTCGCAATGGAATCATCCGATCTTCGCACCTGTGTGCAGGCCACACTCTGGCATGGTGTAAAAATTTTTTTAAAAAAATATGCGGTGCACTTGTTGCCCTCTGGAATGCGTTTGGCCCTGTACTGAACACAAACCCGATGTTTGTGTTGCCTTTCAAGCGCGTTGAGGTGGGCGGCTGCCTCCACCCACTTCCAGCCCCATGCAGGGCTGTATCCTGTAGCTGGGATGTTGGACTACAGGTGTGCCAACTCTGCCAGAGTGCGCGAGATGATGGCTGATGTGGCTCATGAGCGTCGAAAGAGAGGTGGCGAGAGTGGTGGATGGTATCCTCTTTGAAGGCTGCCCATGTGGAGATGGGGTCTGCGCAAAATGGTGTAACAAACTCTTTTGCCAAAGTTGCTGATTCCACCCAAGTGGAAAATTCTGGTGATGCAAGTTCGGGAGGGCAGAGTTTTCACCAATGTGGGGCCTTAGCCATTGTGACAGGTAGGTGGTAGGTTATCAAGACCAGCCGGTGGTCAGAGAATTCAATTTTTGTTGTTTTGAAGTGGGAAATGTGGGGTTGGAATTTCGCCGGCATAAGGATAAGGTCTATGCGGGTCATGGACCCTAATTGGCCATTGTGGACGTGGGGTCACGTCATGTTTTTGAGCAGTGGGGCTCGCCACAGCAGCGCATCCATTAACCCAAGGGTGGCCTTTAGAACGCGAAGTTCTATGTGACCCTGGGGGGCGTGGGAGGAGGAAGGCCAACGGTCCGTTGGTGTATTTAGCCAACAGTTCATATCCCTGACTATGAAAGGGTCTGGGGGTAATGGGAGGGATTTGACTGATGAGAAAAATTTCTGACTTTCTCATGCACAGGTTGGGCATAGATGTTGACAATAGCATGTGCCACGTCAGCCCACGAGAAAGTGATAATGAGGACTCGGCCATTGAGGAAGGATTCCAATGATAAAAATTTGAAAAATTGTTTTTCTGAACTAGCACCCCACAGTGCTCTGACCAAAAGGATAGTGATGGGAGGAGCATGGTTTTCCAAGCATCCTTGGAACCTTGTGGACAGTGGGACTCCTGGATGGCCAGGATATCCACGGGTAAATTTTTTTGTAAAAAACTCAGTTTCCTAGCCCAGGACGGCAAGGCCTTGAGTCCAGCGATATTCAACATCCCTAAAGTGAAGATTTCCCCATCACACCTTAGGTGCGAGGGGGTGGGCACCTGGGCCCACTAGCCTCCTCTAGATCCCCATGGGCCTTCATGGCAGCATGGGTGTTTGCAGCAACGCTATTGGTAGTTTTGTTGATTTTAGCAGAAAGGTTCACGTTGGCTTTTGCCTTTGCTTTTTGTTTCCCCGACATCAAACAAATTTTTTACGGTGCAGATGAGTTTGGTGCACCATTGAGTGGGTCAAAAAAAATTTTCAGGTAAGTTGGAGACCAAGTCAGTTCTGACCAGAGCTTGGTTGCAAAGATCAGGTGAAATTGAGTCACCCATCGGATCCTCAGATTGGGTGGCCCAAACAGCATGGGCTTCTCAATCTGATTGGTTGATGGATTCCTGAGTTGCTTCTGCCACAAAGGTTTCGATGTCCTCCTAGCGTTGGGAGTGTGGGATGGTGGTGTTGACTTTGGCCGCTTCCTTGGCTGCGGCCCTGCGGGCCTGCTTGGCCTTCTTCCACTCTTGCAGGGAAATAGGTTTTACCAGTAGGTAGCAGCCTTGTGCTCCCCACAGGAAAGCCTCTTTGGTGTTTGCGGTTGATTTGTAGTGCGCCTCTATGCTGGCCATGGCCGCTGAGGGGTGCTCTTAGAATGTGATGCCCTCCTTGGTGGGGCATGCATGTGCCTTATGGCTGAACGTGTCACAGTGGGTGCAGATGGGGGTCACACTGTCCACGGTTACCCGGAAAGGGTGGGTGGTATGCCCTTCAATATTGATATATGTGGAGTGTGGGATCTGGGTTAGGTCCTTCATGATCTCCTCGGTTGGGGGCAGAACTGCAATGGCTTTGCCAGTGCACAGGTGTGGCATCAGCGTAAAGCATTGCATCTTGAAAGATTGTGTTTCGCCATAAATGGTGAGACCATCTTTCAGGTGTTGCTCCAAAATGGCACATTTTACCGTAGTAGGCAAAAAGTCAAAATGTGATGAAAATTTGGTTGGATTTTGTCCATCTGGTGCATTTGGTTTTGACGACCCATTGCCCTTTGGGGAGGTCAATCACTACATGCACCGCAGCAGCTTTGTCTGCTGCCTCCTTGTTTTCAAAACTGAGGTCCAGCCAACTGTGTAACATGGAGTGAGGTGCAACATACACCGCAGTCAGGAAAAAAGTGTGCACATCCCCAAAAATTTTTTCCCATAGAGCTGTTTGTTGGATGTCCAGAAACACATGGACTCCATATTCCACCGACGAGAGTAGTTGGGAGTGTGGCATATTGATGTAATGGTTGCATCGCGCTTGCCAAGCGAGGATTTCTGGGGAAATAGTGACCACCAGTTTTTTTTTAATTTTTTTCTATTCTGCCAGTTTCTCCAGGGCGTTTTCAAACGTTTGAGGCCGCGGGCCTACCACCTGCTCCTCTTACCTTACTTGCCCAGCTGCTCCCTGATATGGGCGCAGACTAATCTCCTCTATGAGATTATCAAACTAGAATCAGACTTGAATTGAATAAGTTGCAAAAGTGATTGCAACGAGAGAGAAAAGAATCCACTGGCACATCTCTTGTTCCCTTAATTTATGACCATTGATGTCATGGCCTCAATTGTTGTATCACCTCCTAATTCATTTTTAGCATAAAATTTTACATTGCCCGGTGCTGGCGTAAAATCATCAGTAAAAGGGTCCTATAGCTATTATGCCATCCATTGGTGATTTGACTACATCTGACATATTACATCTTTTATGAAAATTCTTAAGCCCTAATAATCGCTTTCTGACCCAATTTAGCTTTTAAAATTCTAGTCTATCTTTCTTAGGTGCTGCTTAGTAACCATAGAAAGCATCAATAGAACTCTTGTAAACTTAGGATATCTGAGCTGGACTGGCATCTGGAAGGGGGAGTTTTTCCCGGTGAAAGCTGTGAGAGCTGAATTGGAAGACAACTTGAGCGAGCTGGTAAGCCTCTGGCAGTATCCAATACTATAGGGTTCTCTCTTGTTTACTTAATAAAAGCCCTATTACTATCTATTAGGTTTATTTCGGTGATTTTTTAAGCAGGGTCACTATCCTCAAACAGTACCTTGTATTGCTGTGTGCATATATCCTTTTCAGTTGAAGTATGACGCCCCCAAGTCAATTTCAACAGCCTTAAGACTAGAATTACTTAAGCAGTTGAAAATGACCCTTCTCCGCAAGCCCTGAATAATACTAGTTCCGCCTTGGCATATGGGATAATCCTCCACCTCGTTATATAATACTTGATCCATCCTTAGATCCATGCTGTCCCACAGCATTTGAACTTCCAAACCCAACTGTACCATGGAACTTTAGATATCAGAACTTAACAAATCTGTCTCAGTTGTGCTCTCGCAGCAAACTTAACTTGGTAAACCTGACTCCTGTCAAGTTTTGGATCCCACTATTACCTTTCCCATTGAGAGCATAGCTGTCATGGACACCTACAACCTGACCATTAGATATCTCTCTCTGTTTTGCCACAGTATTTTTAGAGCTGGCATTGAGCTTGGTGGCAAGTGATACTGAAACCTCCATCATAGTGTGAGTCTTCTCATCGCTGGCCCTGCACCGCCAGGCTCCATGGAAAACCCAACGCTTTTGTCATCAAAAGTATAGAAGGGTATTAAATCTAAATAGTTTGCTTCAGAGCATTCACTTTAATATAGCTTAAGACCTTCTGTTACTATCCTAAAATATATGCTTCCTGTCAAATCTTTCGTCCCTTTTGCCTAGGTGCAACAGTTCTTTCCATTTACTACATAGTTACCCTCTTTGGCTGACCTATTCAGAAATGGGTGGTATTTATGAGAAAGATTATTGAATACTAACTGGCCTTTGCTGACCACTTCAGAAGTCTGATTATCCTTAATGGCTTATTTTCCTAAGATAAAGATCTTCCTCCTGCTAAGCATAGAGCACTAAGTTATCCCACACCTTCCAAGTTCCGTGGTATCTAACTGGCAATGTGAGAACATAATCTGTTAATCCTCTGGGGATACTTTCATATACTCCCTCCTGCTGGGCTAGGAGCTATATTATCGTCCTTTGGCTCCTCAGCTAATTATTCTTCATCTGTGTACTTCTTATTCATGGCTACAACTTCCTCCACTGGAAGCGACTGTTGGGATTTAAGATAATTAATGAGTCGAGATCCCTACTCCCATATTGAGCCCAGATAAGTTGACACTCGAGCCCTTATGATTTAATCTGTCTTTGATGGCACTGATGGGAAATTAAATCAGGAAGATCAATTTCACATAAATTGATGGAGATGCTTTCTGGAATTGCACCTCCGAATTCTAAATCTCAAAAGGCATAACTCAAAATATTTCATTCATGAGGTTAGTTAAAACAATGGGGCTTCACCCAAGCGGTTAATCTGGTAAAATGTGAAAGATCCTGATCATATAGAGCCATTGAGGTCCCCTCATCACCATGTCCCCACGCACCCTATAATTAGTGACACCTTTTAACTAAATAAAGTAATCACTTTCACCCACATTTTTATCTTTATTTATCTCTCTGGTAGTTTCTCAGCTTTGAGCTCATTCTAAACCTTGGCTAAGTCAAGAGAACTGTAAAGCCAACATAAGTGGTGCTCACTACAGGGGGCTCCAAGCTGTCCAAGTGTGATAGTCTATTTAAAAATGGAAAGCAATGGCAATAAAGAAGGACAACAAGCTGATCAGTTGAGAAGAGCAGCTTGTGGTTTATTAACTCTCAGTAAAATTAACTTCTATACATCCTGAAGGCCTGCAATATTGGGCCACCTTCCAATTCACCTTACATCCGTTGATCACAACCAGTATCAACTCTAATATGAGAACCTCAAAGAGTTAATTAAGCAATTATTATATGGCATCTACTCCATGGGAGCCTCTTCCATCAATCCCAAAATTCTTCAGTGCCCTCCGCAAGGGGAAACATATATACCTCTTCCCCAATACACTTGGGATAATTGGCTTTGGGTACTGAAAGCTAGCTCCTAAGCTTTGTCCATCCACTTATATACCCTATCCTAAAAATCGTTGGGTTGCATTACCATGAAGTAGCGTGACAACTAGGGCTAGCTCAAACCCACACTCAAATATTATTGATTTATGTAATGCTGCTTCCTCCTTTGTTCATGACAAATGAGAAGCCATTGTTAATACCTTCAGCTGATTAATGAGCCTCATAACAACTTACTATGCTCAATAGTGAAATCTTGGATACCTTGAAGACCAGCTTTGTCAAAATATACAGCTCCTTAAGACCACATGGAGCCAACGCCTCAATCAGATCAAGGATCTTGTTTGGATGCTCCAGCAGCATTACCAAGAGTTAACCTCCTGTAACATCGCATTAAGGACTGAAAGGCCTTAAGGGCCCTGGGGGCCAGAAGGTCCCAAAAGTCCATGTGGACCTCAAGGACCTTCCAGTTCCATGGTAACAACTCCTAGTGATTCTAAAAACTTCTGGAAACGGGTTGTTCTAAAGGTGATTGCTGCTTTATGAAATCAAATATGAAATGTGGCTCAAGGATGCAAATCTCTGAGTAGACGGATTCTCTCTCAATCTTAGTGTCTTGATTTATGCATTGTTGGACAAGATGAATATATTCAGAACATTCACCAAGCTCACCAATAAATGCATCGCCCAAGTATAACAACTTGTTGGGGGTTCATAACTTTCTTGAGTAACTTTGAGAGTCTGATGCTCCTCCAACGTAGGAAAATTTAAGATCTGAAGGAGAAAGTTGCCTTCAAAGCCTCAGAAACTACTTTAAACTAAACTAGGATGAGTTTCAGGAGGATTTAGAAGGTTTAAGACGATGATTAGTCAATAAGCTTCCTCATAACTATGTATAAACTAAGATTTCCAATCCTGCACTGTTCCCTGAAAACACTATTCCACTCATATTGTTACTAACTTAGACCTAGATCTAAGGAGAATATCTCCCCTGGGACTGGAAAATATTGCCTCCTTTCTGTATGCTTATGAGAACACAATGTGTCAGTATTTCACCAAATTCTCATATCTCCAAAGAATCCACTTCATCAATTCCCCTGACATCATAGGAAGGAGCAAGCAATATATCTCAATCTATCAAGGTTAACGATCAATCTGATCCTGATCAATTGATTGAAGATTCAATCGTGCAGAGATTAATTCACTCAAATAGATTGCAAGCTGTTACAAAGCCTATAAATATTCCCTCTTTTTGATAATAAAAACTAGGTCAAATTACAACCTGTATTTTCATTTAAATTTATCTTTATTGGAGAATCTGCTCAGTGTAACTTTGAGATTAAGCCTGCCCCATTGGAAGTGTAATTCAAAACTTCCAGACTGGTGCTCACTACAGGGGCGCTCAAAGTTACGCGCCAGTGACAAGGTCTATCACTACTATGGATTCTCATTTTTCTCCTGAGAAGCTCAGTACCAAGAGCAAGGCAGCATTTTATGATGGGTCCATTCAACTGGAGCCCAAATTGCAAGATTATCCTATACGTTGGAATTTCAGGCCAACTTGGAATTTTATGGTCCTAACTTAAGTTTTATCTCAGACTTTCAAATACCGCTTTAGGCTTTATGAAATATTATTAATTAATTGCTTGAAGGGGCCCTAATCCCTGGAATCCATTCTACCTGATATCGATCTAATGCTGTACCTTCTATATTGTGGAGAGTGCTACAAACCTCTCAGATGCCAGGAATTGGCCCCAAGCAATATTTGCACCAACTCATACATCCTACTTTGTACCATTTATTATCTGTAGTTGGAATGCACCACCAAGGGATGCTAAATTTACTAGAAGGACTCCAATCCTTTAGTAATTATATTTTTGAATTTTTCAAGTTTGCCTCTGAGTTTAGCCGAGATAATCATGATGCTATCATTAGTAATTGGGCCTTCCTCAATGAAGTACATCAGCAGCTCATTCATCTTAAATTATGGGATGTCCAATTTTGATGATGTACAGTTCCCCAAGCAAGTTCAGGAGATTCAGAGAGAATAGAGAGGGTATTTCCCAACTCTCTGAGTGTAGTCAATCAATTGAGGAGGCAATTAGAACCTGTCTCTTCCAATTGGAATAAATGTACTCAGAAATTCAATTCCGGGTTATTGAAGTAGAGAAAGCCTCTGGAAATATGGGTCCTCCTGGGGTTGAAGGACCTTGTGGACCTCCTGGAGCTGATGGACCCCGTGGACCACCAGGGAGTGTAGGGCCTCAGGGACCTCCAGGCGCGGATGGACCTCGGGGACCTTCAGGTGCCAATGGGCATTTGGGATCTTTCCAGCAAATTGACTCTCTCTTGAACATGATGAACCACTTGCGTGAACAATTCTCTAAATTGGCCAAAGAGTGTAACCTAACCCCCAATGGGGTACCAATCAATCCCCTCTTGTCGCTTCAGTCATTATCTGACAAATTGATCAATCAGGGAAAATGGGCCAAGGACACTGATATCTTACTACATGCTTGCAAATCAAAAGGGGAAATGCTCCAAGAGAAAATTGAGACGCTGGAACTCACGTACAATGCACAGCAGGAACAGATTTTTGAGCTCTCTCTGATTAGATGAGAAAGTAGGGCATGATGATCTAATTGTCAGATTAGTGATGTTTGTACTGAAGCTGTTGGTCCTTACCCTCAATTTTCTTCTCAAGTTTCAGATTCCACCTCTTATGATTCTACTCAATCAGAACAGCCTGAAGTTCATGTTTTGACCACCAATGCTCCTATGAGTTTCAAGCCAGTATTCAAGGATAAATACTCACCAGGGGAAGGCAGCATTATCTCATTTCTTTATCTTTATGAAAAGGCATTAAGTGAGGCCACGGATCACCAAAAGATGAATTAATTGCCTGATTGCCTTACTCAATTGGCTAAGGATAGTATGGTTCTCCACTCAATGACTTGCTCTACTTGGT